>PVJO010002603.1:0-139987 GCA_004026905.1 Hystrix cristata
ACTGACATTTCTAAGATACAAAACAGGTAAAATTCTTAGAAGGTTCATGCAGAAAGCTTTGCTAAGCAGATGGCCACAAAACTAGAACATCTGATAATTTTGCTGGAGATATCAATAGGACTCCCAATGTTTCTTGACTTAGCTTGAACTCTCAGGCTTTGTATTTGGCTTTTCCAGTTTCACTAATGACACAAACATGCTGTAAAATACAAATCCAGAAAGTCACATTAGCGGGGGTTGGGGATTTAGCTCAAGTGGTAGGGCGCTTGCTTAGCAAGCACAAGGCCCTGAGTTCAATCCCCAGTACAAAAAAAAAAAAAAAAAAAGCTGAAACAGAAATTCACATTAGAATAGTCTATTGTGAAATGAAAGGTAAATACAGAATTTTTCATATCTTGTAGATATAGTATTATGCTCCCGGGCTCTTATTAAATAAGCAAAAGTAGTAATTTAAGCTAGTGTCTTGAAAACAAAGCAGTAGTCTGTCCCATTAGTTTGATTTTTTTGTTTTAATATATAACTTCGAAAAACAAAGTAGGGAATTTCAGGTATGTCAAAATAGGGGCCAGGGTAAGTGAGAAAGAAAGATGGAGTAAAAACCCTGCTTTAGCTAGTGCTGTGGGTGCAGCCTTCCTAAATCTTCCTCAACCATGCTCAGAAACACACCCATGGGACTCCTGCCTCCAGAGTAGGAGGCGGGTATTCGAAGGAGAGTGAATTAAAAGACTTAAATACAATCATTTATTTCTTCCTTAGGACCACATTTATCATCTGAAGTAATAATGGGACAGAGTTATTATATATTAAAGCTGTTCAACTGTTTCAGCCAGCAAGAAGTGTCCCCCTAGCCTGGCCAAGTTCCAGTTCTAAGGACATCTGTATTTGACTACAGCTTTATGTGACTAATGGGAACCATCAGTTTGTTCAAATTATGAGGTGCTGGAAGGAAAAAAACAATTCTTCCCTTTCCTAAATTTTTATGTAGGTTTTGAAAAATGAGAGTGAGAAAAAGAAGCATTACTTACATTCAAATCCCTGAAGTATTCATTATAGTCAAGGGCATATCCAACAACAAACTTGTCTGGAATTTCAAATCCAACAACTGAAAAGAATCATAATTTATCATTTAGATATAGAAAACATTACTTTCAAATCTAATACTCGCAAATGTGCCTTCTCTAAAAATATTCTCTAGAGTAATCGAGCCATTTCACATAAAACTTTTAGGTGAAAGATGGTTAAATGATTGACAAAAAGTAATCCACTTACAGTCTGGCCTATATCCAACACTTCGAGGGGTCCTTTTCACCAGCAAGCTGTTAATTACAAAGTGTGACATGTGACACATGGAAAGACTACAGGGCATTACCAAAGAGCACATCAACGTTCCTAAATAGTGTTTCATCTGCATTTAGCATGCCATGGTCTATTTTAACATACCCAGAAGAAGACTATGAAATGGAGAGCTAAATCATGTAGATCACTGGGAAGGGGCGGCAGTAAGTTCACAGTATGAACAAAGCCCTTGATCTCCACCCGGAACCTGACAAATGGTTCTGAGAGCTGCACTTTCACTACCTATGTGTCCATCTAAGGGCAGCTAACTGGGAGGATGAATGGGTGGGGGGGTGTCAATGAGCAAAGATGAAAAGATAAAGGGCAGGCGACCCAGAATCCCTGGAAATATAATCCCTAAACTGTAGAAGATATGGGAGAGGTGAGTATCACCTCTCACCAAGACTTTTAATATATGGCTTACAAAGAAGATGTTTAGGCTAGAAAATAGTGTACTAAAGGAACCAACATTTTTTGAGGGGGACTCCTAGGGATGGAGCCCAGGGTCTTGCTCTTACTAAGCACACACTACCACTGATCTACACCATCAGCCTAGAATTTTTAAGTGATTAAATTTTCAATTGTGTGACTCTTGTTGGAAACATAATAGTTTGAGTGTTTTTTTCAATTGTTTACACTGCTATCATTACTGGTGACAGAAATGGCTAATTTGCATATGCAATTTGATGCAATTTACATAAGCAAATTACAATGGAAGGGACTCAGCAAATGTGAAGTTAAATAAGTAGAATGGCTGAGTTGAATGGAATCTCAATTTTAACTTTCTGAAGAATCTCCATACTGATTTCCATAGTGGTCCCACTAGTTTATATTCCCACAATGTGTAAGGGTTCCTTTTTCCCTGCAGCCTCTCCACCATTTGTTGTTTTTTTACTTCTTGATGATGGCCATTCTTTCTGGAGTAAGATAGAATTTCAATGTTATTTTTATTTGCATTTCTCTGAGAGTCAGAGAAAATGGATATTTTTTCATGTATTCACTGGCCATTTACACTTGTACTTCGGAGAAGTTGTCTACTCATTTCAGTTCCCTATTTATTTGATTGAGTCTTTTATTTTGGGAGGTCTGATTTTTTTTGAGTTCTTTATATGTCCTATATATTAGTACTCTGAGAAGTAGCTGGTAAAAACTTTTTCCCATTCTATAGGTTGTTTCTTTACTCTATTGGTTGTGTCCTTTGCTGTGCAGAAGCTTTTTAATTAGAAAAATAAACAAAAATTGTGATTGAAGCAAAATGTCAATAGCTTTTCAAAATGTTTACATTCACAGGAAGTTTAAAAAAAAACACAAAGGAGGTCCCTCGTGTCCTTCATTCAGTTTCTTCTAATGGTAACATCTTGCTTAACTGTAAGAGACTGTCACAACTAGGACACGGACACTGGTGAACTAACTGACCTTGTCCAGATTTCACTAGTTTTACAGGTACCCATCTGTTTATTTTTTAGGAAATTTTATCACACGTGTGGATTTATGTAACTCCTATCACAATCAATATACTTTGCATCATAAAAGGCTCTCTCTTGTACCCCTAGCCCTGGCAATCACTAATCTGTTCTCAATTTCTATGACTGTCACTTTTAAGAAGGCCATAGATGTGCAATCACATAGTATGTAACCTTTGGATATTGTCCATTATTGGTACAATCCCTTGAGGCTCATCTAGGTTGCTGTCTATCAATACTTGGTTCCTCTCTATTGCTCAGAATGATGGATGGGTGTACCACAGTTTCATTTAACCAGTCACCCACTGAAGGTCAGTTTGGTTGCTTTCGGTTTGGAGCTATCACAAATGAAGCTGCCATGAATGTTCATGTACAGGTTTTTGTGTGAACATGAGTTTTCACTTCTCTGGGATAAATGTTCAGTAGTACAACTTTTGGGGTCTTGGAACTGGGGATTTAGCTCAGTGGTTAAAATGCTTGCCTTGCAAGCACAAGGCCCTGAGTTCGATCCCTGGTACTGGAAAAACTTTTGGGGTCTTAGGAAAGTTTCATGTTTAGTTTTTAAAGAAACTGCTGAACTATTTTCCAGAGTGACTATGCCATCTTACATTCCTATCAGTTAACAGATTAAAAATAATTAAACAAAAAACAAGTAAGCTTTATTGAGGTAGCATCAGTATTAACTGTTCCAAATTCAAATGTAAAATCGGGAGCTGAGGAATTGGAGATTTAGTTCAGTGGTACAGCGTTTGCCTAGCAAGTGCAAGACCATGAGTTTGATCCCCAGCAACCCCCCTAAAAATCAAGAGCTGGATGTAACTGCTGATTTAAGGGTTTACTGTGAAAGTTACAAATAAGTTGAGCTGAGGAAACATTTGGTCTAAAAAGACAAAGTAAAAATATACATTAAGGCTGAGCCTTAAAGACTCTCTGAAGGAAAATTTAAAACTTCAGTGTTAACAGGAAATATCTGAGAGATTTATAAAAAATTCAGATTCTTGCTGGGCATGGTGGCGTGTGCCTATAATTCCAGCACTTAGGAGACTGAGGCGGCAGATTGCTGTGAGTTCAAGGCCAGTCTGGGTTACATAATGAGTTCAAGGCCAGCCCAAACTATTTAGCAAGACCCTGTCTTAAAAAAAAAAAAAAAAGAGAATTCAGCCGGGTGTAGTGGCACACACCTGTAATCCCAGCACTTGGGAGACAGAGGCAGGAGAATTGCTGCAAGTTCAAGGCCAGCCTGGGCAACATAGTGAGCTCAAAGCCAGCCTGAACTACATAGTGAGACCCTGTCTCAAACAGCCCCCCGCCAAAAAAAAAAAAAAAATTCAGATCCTTGAGACCCACCTTCTACACATAATGAAACATGGCCTCAGTAAGCAAGAGGAACTTATTAGGACTAATCAAAGAAATACAATTCACAAAAGCAATGAATGTTTACCTATCACGTTGGCATATTATGGGGAAAAGATCTCACATTGCCATTTGGAGCACAAATTGCTCTAAACTTTTGGAAAGACACTTTAGCCGCAGTTTCAAAAGATGTTGAATCCTATGAGCTTTAATTTTATAATTCTAAGCAGCTTTTTAACTTTTGAGCTAAATTAAAAAGTTGGAGAAAAGGGAAGGTGAGAGAAGGTAGAAGAGGGGAGAGTAGACATGATCAATGCATGGACTAGGCATGTGTAGAAACACCACCATGAAACCCATTACTTTGTACACTACTATGTGTTAAAACTTAATTATAATGATCAAAACCAGAAAAATGTTATTTAGTCACTCTTAACCCTGAACAAAAATAAGCTCTATACTTATTCTTTTTATACATAAAGCACAAACATACATGTAAGACTTAAACAGATATATAATATTAAAATTCGTGATACTAAAATTTGATGGTGGGGGAGATTAGGGTAAAAGGTCAAAAACACTGATAGAGGCCAACTATATTACTAAGCCGTGACCTGAGTATCCTTTTAGCAACATAAAATCTCAGACATGCACTCACACCAGCCATGAGGCAAGCCTGGAAGGACATACTGCTGACCTAAGACTCATTAGTAGGCTGATTCTGATTTCAAAAACACTCAACAGATATCTTGATCGTTTAGAATGGATTATAAAAACTGGTTAATCTTTCGGAAAGATAAAAGTTAGATCACTACCTGACCCTACACAAAAATCACCTATTAGTGAAAGACTTAAAAATAAAGCATGCAATAAAATTGTAAAAGTGAAAAACAAAACAAAACAACCCTCCATCAACCAACCAACCAAAAGCCAGGGATGTTATTTCTAACAAAAATGTAAGGTAGTAAAAACACTAACTGAGCCAGGCTCCCTGGATTCAAACCTCACCACTGTAGCTTACTAGTGTTGTATTACCAGGCTATTCTCTACACCTTCGTATCCTTATCTGTGGAGCAAGAGTAACAATGCTACCCCAGAGTTGTCGGAGTGTGAACCTCTAATTAGGCCCAGACTCATGAAAACTATGAAAGCAAAAGGTAAACAGCACACACACAGGCAAGAGGTAAGTTTGGCTTAGAAAAAGGAACCCAGTGCTGTAAAGTTTTAATGTAGGCACAAAACAAAATGCAGTATACATCACTCAATTCGAGGAGTTTCAGAGCTCCAGGGCCAGCCCCTCTGTATCACTTCCTTGCTCCCTTTGGAAGGTCTTAATTTTGCGAGAAGGCCCCAAATCTTCTACCATGCTACTCAGGACAAGGGGATATAATTAACATGCTGAAAAACCAAATGTAATACAGTTGGCCTTCTGTATCCAAAGGTCCTACATCTACAAAGTCGACTAGGAGTGGACTGAAAATATTCAGAAAAAAAAATAGTGTCTGTACAGACATGTGCTGAAAGAACATGTACAGATTTTTCCCTTGTCATCATTCCCTAAATAATGCAGCATAATAACTATTTGCACAGTATTTATACTGTATTAGGTATCACAAGTAATCTAGAGATGACTTAAAGTATAAGAGAGGATGTGCCCAGGTTCTATGCAAATATTAGGCCATTTAATATAAGGGACCTGAGTATCTACAGATTTTGGTATCCGAGGGTCCTGATCCATTCCCCTGTTTATATAAAAAGACAATTGTATTAGGCAAAGAGGTGACCATAATGAATGGCTTTATTCACACCTAACAAAATTATTTCCCAAGGAAATAATTGAGATGACATTATTTTCAAAGACAAGATGACAGCTGAGAGCATTTATCCTTATGAAGAATCAATCACTTAATTCTCCAACTGAAGAAAATATTCCATTTCAAAATGTCATACATACCTTGCAACCTTGACCATCTTTGGATTATACTGCTTGACCAAGGAAAGCAATGTCTGCATGGTTTTGCCAGTGTCAATTATATCCTTTAAAAAAAGACAAGGCATTTAAACGGTAAATAAAACCAGCACAGATTTAAATTCAGAGTCGCTATTCAAATACAAAATACCAAAGCCCCAGGGTTCTGGTATTTCTCCATGGTATAATGCCATTTTTTTTCAGTGGGGTAATTTTCACCAAAATGCATACACTGAGATACTTTAGAATCTGTAAATTATCTGGCCCTCAGCAAGCAGCGGGAATGCCAGTTCCCAGTACTGGATTTTGTAGGCATGAAGAAGTTAGTGACAGCAAATGAAAAATGTATATGCAAGTATTTTATTCACATGCACATTTCAATAAAAACTTATGACGCTGCCCTTCTATGTCAGATACTTTAGATTGGGATTCTTCTCTTCCCAATTCTCAGAGACAGGTAGTTAATAGACCACTCTTCGAGAAACACTGCTTTGTACTATCTCTAGAAGTATTCAAATAAACAAGGCTTTACTATATAAAAAGATATTGTGTTAAAGTGAATTTAGGTATCCAGTCAAAAGTAGGATATTATTTAAAACAAACCCTTAAACCATAACCTTAATGCTCTTCCTGAAAGTCCTGTGAAAATGACATAAAGCAGCGTGAAACATGAGAAACATCAGGGTTGGACAACTGGAAGGAACGCAGATTTCCAGGCTGTGGTGTAAACGAACAAAGACTCTCTACCCCTGGCTATGACTGGGGTCTGTGTAAATGACGGGACAGTCACTTCGGTGACTAGGTGATTTATATAAAATAACTGGCAGGTTGGAGATTTCCCTGCTACTTTTGAAGAAGTGAAATGTCATGTTGTGATAAGGCCACGTGTCAGGACATGAGGACGGCCTTTTGCAGCTTAGAGCGCCCCTGGCCAGCAGCAAGAGAAAATGGTTCTCTGTCCTGCAATTACAAGGAAGTTGGAAGAGTACAAGCCATAGGTGCGGGATATCTTGATTCAGCCTGATTCAGACCCCAAGCAAAGGATCCAGTTAACCTGTACTTGGGAAGTATAAAAAACATGCATGGGAATGCTATGTATCAACTTTGAGGACAGTTGTCACATCTTTGGGAATGAGGGGAAAGAGAAGGAATGGAACTGTAGCTCTATTATGTCTGATTTCTTAAAAAAATTATATTAGAAGCAAATATGGCAAAATGTTAATATTTTATGGTTCGTGAACATACCCTTTCCCGAGTTCAAAATATTTGAGTACTAATATAATTAGTACTCAAAACAAAAGGATCCAAGGGAAATGAGGAGGGGAGTAGTATAGAAGAAGGTTTTGTGGAAAAGACTTTTGAGCTGGTCGTTAAGGGTTTAAACATAACCTAAGAACAGAGGGAATACAAAATTTTTTATGCCAGCCCTCGTGGCACACATCAGTAGTCCCAGAACTCTGGGACCTGGAAGGCTGAGAAGGAGAATCACAAGCTCAAGCCCAGCCTGGGTAACCTGTAGCTCAGTAGATTCAATCTCCAGTACAGTCAATCAATTAATGGAAGAACATCTGAGGTACAAGAAATAAGGAGCAAGCAGTGAAAACCACCTAAATGCCTCTCAATTGGTGGATGGATAAAGAAAGTGCAGTATTCCTATGTGGTATTATTCAGTAATGAAGAAGAATGAGTAGCGATACAGTCCACAATATAGATGGGCCTTGAAAACGCTGGAAGCTGCCTAACCTCTCTGCGCTTTTTAGCACTTAGAATAATGCACGGCAAAGTGAGCACTGGAAAGAGTCAGTCACTATCACATACAAAACATTTTAGGACATAATAGAAAATGATACATATACTTTTTTATGTGCCAAATGTTGCATAAGACAAAATTTAAGCAAGATATTAAATTATACATATCATGTTTAGGTTGGAAGATGCAGAAACAACTCCACACACTCAAATACCTCGTCTTTGACAAAGGAGCCAAACACCCTCACTGGAAAAACAGCCTCTTTAATAAATGGTGCTGGAAAAACTGGCTTGCCACATGTCGAATACTAAATCTAGATACATGTCTTTCACCATGTGCTAAACTAAAATTGAAGTGGATCAGAGATCTAAATATCAAAACAGAAACACTAAATCTACTAGAGAACAGAAGAGGAGGAACCCTTGAAGACATAGGTGTAGGAAAAAAATTTATGAACAGAACCCAAACTGCACGGGAAATAATACAAAGAATCAGTGCTTGGGACCACATGCTATTAAAAGGCTTTTGCACAATAAAAGAAATCACCAGTAGAGCGGGGCAAAATCTCACAGACTGGGAAAAAAATTTTGCCAGCTGTTCCTCAGACAAAGGAGTGACATCTAGAATATATAAAGAACTCAAAAAAAATCAAACCTCCCAAATTTAAAGACTCAATCCAAAAATGGGCATCTGAAGTGAATAAACATTTCTCAGATGAAGAAATAAAAATGGCAAATAAATATATGAAAAAGTGTTCAACATCACTGGTCATTCGAGAGAAGCAAATTAAAACAACGCTAAGATTCCATCTCACTCCAGAAAGAACAGTGATTATCAAGAAATCAACCAATAACAAATGCTGGCAGGGCTGTGGGAAAAAAAGAACCCTCCTCCACTGTTGGTGGGAATGTAGGCTGGTCCAGCCACTGTGGAAATCAGTGTGGAGATTCCTCAAAAAACGACGACTAGAGGTTCCATTTGACCCAGATATTCCTCTGCTTGGTATCTTCCCAGAAGAATTAAAAACATCATACCACAGCGATATATGCACAACCATGTTTACAGCAACATAATTTGTAATAGCTAAGTCTTGGAAACAACCCGAATGCCCAACAACTAATGAATAGCTAAAGAAGATGCAGTTTTTCTATACAATGGAATACTACTCTGCCATAAAAAAGGATAAACTAGAGACATTTGTAGGTAAAAGGATGTACCTTGAGAACATACTCTTAAGTGAAATAAATCAGATACTCGTGAGTACACATCGAATTGTTTCTCTAATACGAGAAAGCATAAGTGTAAATAAGGACAAAGAAGTATAATAGATTAGGTAAAAGAAAGATAATATTCAAAAGGGAGAACTAGAAAGGAATAATGGAGAAAGGAAAGAAAAAAGAAAAGAAAAGAAAAAGGGGGAAAAATGGAAAAATGTAACTAAACTTGCTGTAAATAGGGAAGGGTGGGGGAAGAGAAGGGAAAGGTGGGGAAGGGGGGAGAATCAAGACATAGCATGTACAGGTACAAATTAACCATGTTGATTATGATCATTATGTATACAATGTACCAATACATGTTCTTGGTAAAAAATTTACAGCCGGGTGTGGTGGCGCACACCTGTAATCTCAGCACTTGGGAGGCAGAGGCAGGATTGCTGCAAGTTCAAGGCCAGCCTGAACTACATAGTGAGACCCTGTCTCAAAAAAACAAAACAAAACAAAAAACCAAAAAAAATTTACAAAAAATTTTTATATATATATGTATATATAAAATGTTTTTAAAAATTTCTAACCAAAAAGAAGTAGGAAATACACCAAAATCTTTCCATTATCAGTAAAAATGAATCACTATGTAGCCTATACTAAACACAAGCCTATCATTAATAATTTCTCTTTCTGGCTTACCTTTAGGATGACACACACTAAACTAGAAAATCATGAAGTGTTTGCCTCGCAAGCACAAGGCCCTGAGTTCGATCCCTAGCGCCAAAATAAATAAATAAATAATAAAAAATAAAAATAAATGTATAACTTACCTCAACAATCAAGACATTCTAGAAGAAAAAGAGGAATGAAAATTACTATGGTTAATCAGACAGTATTTTCAATTACAACTGAAATCACATCATAACAAAATCCAAGGAAACCCAAATTCTTCTTTTTAAATACCGTACTATATTAAACCTTGCTTGAAATAAGTGGGCCATCTGTTGGGGTTTGGAAATCCTTAATGTTGAAATTTTCATAAATAAAATGTGCCCCATATGTTCAGTTTTATAAAAGCTTTCATTACTTAATACAAGGTCTTGGGTGATTCGTGAAATTTCTCTGGGCCTCAGTTTCACATATGTAAAATGAGAAACTCAAACTAGTTGGTCTCTTATGTCTTCTGACACTAATATTCTAAGAACTACAATTTGTATGGTAACTCCAAAATCATACATTTAACTTACAATATAGAATCCAATTCAAAATTCATTTTCCCATTAGGCTAAAACTAACATAAATGTGTCCATATTCTCGGAGCACACTAAAGAATGACACCAACACTTTCTCCCACCATAAATCCTTATCCCATTTTCTATTATCTTAGAATTTTATAGCTTGCAGACTCTTGAAGAGAAAATACCATCTAAGAATTACCTCCTAATGGGTTCTATCTGTTCTACTAGTGAGAGGAATGAGATGGTATTTCACATACTGGTTATAATCATTGCCACAAAAAGATTCATACTATAATGCTTATTCATAGTTCTTATTTATACTGTCATAAATATATAGCATCAGAATTTTAATGTTCTATGTATCTTTCTAAGGTAGTGGTTACCAAAGTAGGAACACAACATTCACTGGGTTGCATGAAAGATTAAAACATTTTTTTTCCGCTAAGGTTAAAACATTTTTAACTTCTTCTATATCATCTATGTTTCTCTATGTAGTTTATAATATATAATATCACTACCATAATTTACATACAACTTACAAATACACACACTAAGAGTAATCGCTCGAATTTTTCAAGTGTTTTGAGGGAGGGTGCTGGGGATCAAATTCAGGGCCTTGTACTTGCTAGGCAAGGCCTCTATCACTGAGCTAAATCCCCAACCCCTCAAATTTTTTTTATTGATTTGGCATGCAAATAAAAGTATGGAGAATCATGTTCCAGGAACTAAAAGTAAACTTATAATCATGTAAAGCTTCAACAGTCTCATGTCTGAAAGCCGATTATCACTGGAGGTAAAGTCTCTCAGAAGCCTGGATAGGTCTGAGTACAGAGCGAAGTAAGGCTAGCCCATAGCTTTTAGCAAGCTATTTCCACTACTTTTCTCACTCTCATGCATCCTCAGTGTAGCTGCTTTTAGAGACAACTGTAGCCTTTGGCCACCTATTCTAGGCAAAAAAATTACTTAATATTTAAAGTGAAGCTCAGGTAAGAGGAAATAAAAACTGGAGCAATTCAAAGGCACATAGCAAATAAATCATCGCAATTTTTATGAAATGATAATTAAGTTGCAAATACATTAATACAATAAAAAAAATCACGTAACTGTTCAAACAAATCCCAGCACAGTGCAAAGGACATAGACAGTGGAGTCAGATATTTCCTAGTTCAAACTGTGGCTCTGCTACCTAAGTTATATGACTGAATTTCAACATCCTTCTCTACAGAAAGGGAGTTATGGTTTATATCCTGCTATGGTTTAGATCTTAAATGTTCCCCAAAGCCACATGTGCCCCCTGGTGGGGCTTCTGGGAGTGGCTGGATCATGGGTCTGTGATATTGGGTTAAGGGTATGATAATTGGTAGTTCACTAATTGGTTTAGCATAATTGTGGGTGTGGATAACTGGAAGGCCCACCCTGGGGGTGGGTGGCACCAACCAATAGCCTTGTAGCCTAAATGGAATAAAGGGAAAGGGAGGCTCACTGCTTGCTTCTTTCTGCCTGCCCTGCCACAACTGTTTCTCCTCTGTGATGCCCCTCTGCCATGCTGCCCTGCCTTGAAACCAGCTGACTATGGATTGAAATCTCTACAGACTGTGAGCTAAAATAAAATAAACCTTTCCTCCTTTAAACTTGTAGGTGTCAGGTATTTTGCCCCAACAATGAAAAAATAACTAAGACACCTCCTTTATAGGACATCCATGAGGATGAAATAAAATAATAAATATAAGGAGATGCTTAACCATCTAACAGTTTATGCTGAGTGTCACCCCAGCTGTGCATTTGTTTATGTACTAACTATACCCAGCATCGTTCGGGCAGGTGTCATCTCAGCCAGTTGATTCTCATTTGCACGAGGTACACTCATACATCTATTTGTTTTATATCGACTATTTTTTGCATACTTTTTATTTAGAATGTTGTATTCTCCTTTGATGTTTGCTTCTAGTGAAATCTAATAATAAGTTCTGGTTATTTTCACATTTATTTTGGGAAAAATAACCTATAATTTTGTGTGACAATCTATAAAAACTCTTATCATAAATTAGGTGTAATTTTTAGATTTCTCCAGAATTCAGTGATATTCTTTTACAATACAAAATGGACACATTTGGGACACTGAGACTGAATAGGAAGGAAATGCCAAAAGATCTGCAGAAGAAAAAACTGAAAAGGGGAGAAATATTGACATATCAAAGGAAAAGTCTGTGTCATGAAATGGAAAGACAAAAAAGACGTTTCCTTATTGTCAGCTATTCATAATACAGAAATGATAGAACTTGAAAGAAGAAACAAAACTAAAAAAATTCCAATAGTGGTCAATGATTATAATAATTCTACGGGTGGTGCT
Organism: Hystrix cristata; assembly: GCA_004026905.1. Taxonomy (NCBI): domain Eukaryota; kingdom Metazoa; phylum Chordata; class Mammalia; order Rodentia; family Hystricidae; genus Hystrix; species Hystrix cristata. The sequence continues at coordinate 12,661 of PVJO010002603.1, forward strand.
GACAGGTGACCAACATCTAATAAGCTAGCCTACAATCAAAAAGTAAGGAAAATATTATTACAAAATATTTATACACCTTCTGGACCAAACAATATGGAAATTGTTTGTTACTTATTTGAAACAAGGGGGTTGAAAAAGTCAAAAAGTCTAACAGACTAAATAACTGAAAAATATGGGACAGCGAAATGCCAACCAGGATGTCTGTCACTGATATCCTTACTATTTTGTTTAGTGGAAAAACATTTTATTGAATTTATACCACCCACAGAAAAAAAGGAAAGACCAACATGACAATGTAAAGTGTATTGTACAAAGAAAGACAACAGTGGCACCCAGACACAAAAGCTGGGTGTGGTGGTACACATCTGTAATCCCAGCACTCGGGAGGCTAAGGCAGGAGGATCGCCACAAGTTTGAGGTCTGTCTGGGCTACATAGTGAATTCCAGGCCAGCCTGAACTATAAAGCAATCCTGTTTCCAAATAAATGAATTAATTAATGAATTCACATGTCCAGCATGGTGTCACACACCTGTAATCCCAGCACTCTGGGAGGCTGAGGCAGTAGAGATCATAAATTGGAGCCCAGGCTTGGTGATTTAGCAACTTAGTGAGAGGCTATCTCAAAATGAAAAAAAGGACTGGAGATGTAGCTCAGTGTGAAGGCCTTGGGTTTAATCCCTAGTACTAGGGGAAAAAAAGAGTGAGAATTGTTACCATTATTAAGAGTTTAATTTATGTCAGATAGCTACATCCCTACTTAATAAATGAAAATAGTAAGGCTCAGAAGTTAAATGACTTTCCTAAAGTCATAAACACAGGCAAGTGGAAGACAAGAGATTTGAACAAAGGTGTATTCAGGATCCAAAGCCCATATTCTTAAGCATTAAATGGAGAAAGAAAGGAGAAAATATTCAGATACGTATGTTTCTGCACATATGTAAAATAAATTTCCCCCCAAAAGATAAAATGAAGTGGAAGTTTTAAATAATTCCATAATCTCACCAGCAAGACATAAATTCACTCATTTATATTTCTTGATTTTTTTTCCACAATAAACGTTCTCTGCTGTGACTAGCATTAAACAAGTTATTTTAGAAACAGAGACTTGTTTATAAATTCACAGAGCAACCGAGAGGGAAAGAGGTATTAGGTGGAAAAGGCAAGGTCAAACTAAATCACAGAAGGCCTTGAAGGCTAAGCCTCTTCCACTGCTGAAAACTGATTATATACATAAGGGGTTCAAATGGCTTTTAAAGATGGACAAAACCCATGAAAGGGAAGGAAAAGCAGTCAGGCAGTGGTATATAGAATGAACAAGACAGAAAGAATCGAGAGATTACAATTTCTTCTCTGCTGCTTTCACACGATGCTGAGGTCAACACTAGTGTTGGCAGGACCCTGATATGGCTCACAGAATTTCATACAAGTGTATTACCTTAAAGTTTTCTTACACTCAGTCAAGTAAGCAGTGAGCAGTAAAATCTAAAAGTCAATCCAGCATGGTGGTGCACACTAGTAATCCCAGCACTCTGGGAGGTTGAGGCAGGAGGATTATAAATTTGAGCTCAGCCTGGGCAACTTAGTAAGACCTTGTTTCAAAATTAAAAAAAATTTTTTTTAAAGGCTGGGCATGCAGCTCAGTGTGAAGGCCCTAGGTACACTCCAGGTACTCGAAGAAAAAAATCTAAAAACCAGAAGAAAAAAAGAGCTTTGGTGTGTGCATTCAGATTCAAGCTCTATCACTTACTGGTCAGGCGATTCTAGAATGTGAGATAGTTTTTCTGTCTCATAATGCCATGCTGTGTTTCAAACTATACCTCTACCCCTTAATTCCAAATGGGGATATAATCTCTCTAATGGGATTGTTACAAAACTTTTATGAGATTAATGCTTTTGTATATGGCCCACAACCCACAAGTAAAGAGTAAATGGCAGCTTCAAAAAAAATCAGTATTCCATCATCTATCATTGATTACTCAAAGAATTTTCAGTGTATCAGAGGATGCAGCTTGGCGGTCCAGTGCCTACTTGGCATTCTTGAGACCCCGGGCTTGATCCCCAGCACCACATATACACACAAAAGAATAACGTTCAAATATCTAAATATCTCTATTATTTCCAGTTAAACAACATGACCATAACAACCAAAGGGTCAAAGAAGAAATCAAAAGGGAAATCAAAAAATCTTGAGAGACCGAAACAATGGAAGCACAACACAGCAAAAAATTACAAGAATTTTCATGTATTAAGAAAATTGAGATTTCCTAAAATAGTATGTTTTGAATTTATTTCATGTGTTTATTCACCATAAATTGTTTTATGAGCTCTACATGTATTATGTCACTTCAATCTCTTAACTTGGAGGTGGCTGCCATAGTCACACTTCTACTACCTGCTTCAGGGACACAGAGGCTAAACGACCTGTTCAACATCGGAGGGTTAGGAAATGCTGGGCAAAGCTTTGGATCAAAGCCGTCAGACCCTAGAACCCACACTTCCAACCACTACGCTATGCTGCTATTCTGTCTTTTAAGAAACTACGTGTACGTGTAAAAAGAAAGCCATCTTTCCCCTCACTTGTATTTTTTGAAGGATCTCAAATTAGATTCTGGCAGATGTACTACACTTGATCTTAGCCAAAAGGCCGAGAAGCAATGATTCTGGCAGATGTAGAGAGCAGTAGGAGATACTAGACAATCCAACTTTAGGTGGAACAGATTCTGCTCTCTTTTGGCTATACAACCTAGGGAAAGACAATTAACCTACACTGCTTTCAAAGGTTGAGGAACCCTGTTTGGTTATGTTACGTTAAACTGCTTTTGTGACTGACTGAAAGCACAGTGTTACTAACTGACTCTTGGTATAAAGTGTCCTTTTCTTCTCCTTCAAGATACATACCTTTCGAAAATATGGAAAATGATGAATAAACCTACTGTAAATAGGAAGGGAGGGAGCAGAGGGGAGGGGCGGGGGAGAGTGGGGAGAACCAAGATGCATCATGTATAGGTACAGAATAAATGTAATGAATGTGACCATTGTATGTAGAATGTACCAATACATGTTCTTGGTTTAAAATAAATAAATAAATAAATTTTTAAAAAATGAAAAAAAAAAGATACATACCTTTCCAGTTAAAGTTGAGAGATCATCTCCACCAATTACTTTTATGTCCCCTGTTGACTGGTCATTCTAATTTGAGAAAAAAAAAAACACTGTATATATATTTATACACTTACATACACATACTTCAAATTATCAAATGGGAACTAATAAGGTTTAAGAAGTTAGCTAACTAATGTGCACAGCATTATGACAGTCTAAATGATATGAATTATGTTTCCAGGAATGAATGACCAGATACTTTCAAGTAGAGATTAGTAAAATTAAAAGTTCTAATTGGCCATTACCGATTTGATGTTTTGAAGAGTCCTAAAAACAGGGTACACCCACTTTTGAGTGCACAGTATTACAGCAGCCACCCATTAACAGTTACAGTTGCTTCTAAAACACAAGGGAAGTTATTAGCATGACAGGCATCTGGTTCTGGCCCTGTACCATTCCCCTGAGTCAAGCAAGTTATAGGGGCTGGTCAACATCACATCTAAGCCCAACTATATGTCCCGTCAAAAGTCTAGCCTCAGGGCTGGGGATGTAGTTAAATGGCAGACTGTTTGCCTAGTATGTGCAAGGTCCTGGGTTCAATCCCCAGAACCAGGAAAAAGAAAAGGGTAGCCCAGGCCCAGGTCATCTTCAACAGAGCAGACCTGGTCCTGGGAAACCAGGCCTGATCTATATAGTCTTTTAGGACATACCTCTTAGGCTCTCATTGCTATGACAGAATCTCGCAGAAACCCTTACAGGAGTTTCAAAGGGGAATGCTCAACATTCTCTGTAGTCTGTAGTAATAACCATAATTTGGACGTACTGAATGTGAGACAGAAAACGGGGATAAAAGAGCAGGTAAACCAAAGAGCTCGATCTTGCCCTACCAGAGAGCAAAGCACACCATAAAGTTATCGCAATTACAACGGTGTGGTGTCAGCACAGTAATTGACAAAGGAAGGTCCAGAAACAGACCAGAAACATATGAGGATTTAGTATATGATAAAGATGGTATTTTGAGTCAGTAAGGAAAAGATGAATTATTTAATAAATGGTGTTTGGTCAACTACTTATCCATTTGGGCAAAATAAAGTATGGTCCCTACCTCAGAGCATGCACAAAATAAATTCCAGATGGATTAAAATCTAAATATAAAAAATAAATCCATAAGCAAACTCAAAGAAAATAGAGGATTTTTTTTCACATTCTTAGAAAGGGTAAAAATCTAGGTATGGTATGAACCCAAATTAAAAAGAACTGTAACAAATATTCCTACTACATGCTGGACTCCCAATAAGAACCCATAGGAAAATGGAGAACAAACACAAATAGACAATATAGAACAGAAGTCCTTAGCTTACAAAATGATACTATCTGAGAAACAAATGCTAAAACATGATTCTACTGCACATCCAGACTTGCAAAATTAAGCCTGATGATATGGTGAGGGGAAACAGGCACTCTTGTTGGTGAGAGTATAAATTGGCACCTCTTTTGAAAATGATACAGTAATACCTATGAAAAACTGTAAACACGCATGCCATTTTGGTCCAGCAAGCCTACTCAGAGGAAATGATGTGACAAAAACACTCACAAATATGCAAAGGTACATTCAAGGACATTCGCTGATCATTCACGGAAAAGAACCAATCTGTCTTTTAACAGGAAACGACATAAAATCATGAAATTAATCGACACAATAGCAATACCATAAAGCTATTACAAAGAATCTACTAATCTAATACACACGGACATGGAACAGTGCTAATCAAAAACAGCGAGTCGTAGAACACTGTGTTGACTATGAAACCATTTTTATTCAGCATTTAAACTATACATGTTGAGCTGTGGGTGCAGCTCAGTGGTACAGCTGGTACAGTACTTGCCTCACGTGTGAAGCCCTTGGTTCCATCCCATGCACCAAAAACAACTCCCCTGTAACCCCAACTATTCCCATGTCATAAACTAAATGTATTACTTTGATATTAAAATGCCTTGTATGTTATTCTCATCTTAGGGGGATATTCTAACTAATTAAAGTCCAGTATTTCAAGTGCACAAAATTAATGGCCAAAAAAAAAAAAAGTGTAAAACCCGAAGCCTTAGATGAGAGTGAATCATGCTGATTTCCATTATAAACCTTGACAAACAGTGCCACAGTGCCATCTTCTGTAGGAATGTGGTGTTACAGTCCAAATTCAATTGCTCTTTTTTAGAGAGACAAGAGTAAATATTTAACAACTGATGGGTGGAATCATGGAAAAATACCTGTGACCCAAAGGCTGAGGTGATATGCGTAAGAGACAAGAGAACTCTAAGCACACAAGACATTGGTTCTCTACTACCATCCAAATCTGCACACTCTCACTGGCCCCAAGGTTTTTAGCTTGTATTTCTTCTGAGGTTTTTTTCATGGAAAGATAGCCACTTTTTAAATGGAGATTCATTTACTAAAGAAGATTCATTTAAGAGTTACAGTAGAGTCCACTTGCTGGAATACAGTTAGAAGTGCCCAACTCACATACATAGCATGCATGAATAAATTACCCTACCTGGGAGGCCATAGGAGCTGCACTGAACTCCCTCTCTGTCCTCCTGTGTGGACAGGTTTCCCACTGTATCCCTCTACTGATTGCCTCTTCTGTGCCTGATCTTTAATTATGGTGAAGTGTGGGATGACAGGACTGGCATGAGGGGAGACACCCCCCCCCAAGTTGCTCTATCCACCCCACTACAATTTCTTCTCACTCCTCTCAGCCAGAGAGTCCAAGCACCCTGAACTCTGGGTGTCAACCGCCTACAGTTCCCAGAGAAGCTCTTTGAGCTTACAAATACATACCCTTAATGCCCGTCCACCTCCCAGAGGCCAGGTGAAAAAATGAGGACAGTAGGAAAGAACTTTGCTTCCTCCCACTTGTCCATTCCCAGGCATTTGAACGCTTCTAGGAAGCAACAAGAAATCTAGTTTTGGGCCAGGAGTGTAGCTCGGTGGTAGATCATGTACTTATCATGCAGGAGGCTCCCGGGTCTTCATTTTCTCAGCACCAAAATTTTTTTTTTTGCCTGTCTAACAACTTTGCTTCCTGAAGCTTTGTTACTTTTTTATTCAACAGTTTTAGTAAAAATGTTACTAAAAATTGAAATAAAACTCATAACAGAGGAAATATATTCACATACTTATCGACTTTCATTTTTCTGAGTATCATAGAGCTTCAGGGAAAGAAAAGGTCATTGAATAGATTTATAATAATATATAGTAGTATATTTCAATGTTCTTAAGAAAGAAATGAGAAAGAACATTAGGCATATAAGTTCAGATAGGAGTCATGAAGAAACAGATTTATTTTGTATGGGGGTTGCTAAACACGACTGAAAAGAGAAATCGCATCATGGGCTGTAAGCACCCACTGAGACTTTAAGCAACAGCGTTACTAAAGACTGTTCAACTGTAATGCCAGCAGCTTTCCTGACCAGAATTAAGTCTTAGTGCAAACTACAAACCAATGAATCAATCAGTAACTTCTGTTGAGTCAGAACCCAAGTTTTATGTTTGTCTTTAATTCAAGCAAGGCTTTGAAAAGTTAAAAGAAGCTCTTAAGTAGGAAGTACTGCCATGATATGTGGACATGAAAGGTTTAATGGGACAAAGAAAATGTCTATGATGATATTTAAACGGCTGCCCAATAATACACATGACTGATCAAAATGTAGAAAAGTTTTCTCACGTTCTTGCTTCCAGGAGAAAAAAAAGAAAAAAAGGAACAATGCCCATGCTGACAGCCTATTCAGTGCACAAACTGCCTGATGTGTGCTCAAGGACAAGGCCTTTAAGAAGTTTATCATTTAAAAGATAGTAGAGGCCACAGACATCCGGGACATTCCCAAGGGAGTGTCATCAATACTGACGTGTTTGCCAAGCTGTATGTGAAGCTGCATCGCTGGCTGAGGGTGCCTCGCACAGCAAGGTGGACAGGAGCTGATCTCCTGAAGCCCAGAGAGACTGAAAACCCCTCCCCCACTCAGACCTTCTGCGCGGCCCCGTGACCGCCACTGAAGCCCATGTAAGGAGCTCAGTCGTTAAGGATTGAAGAAAACTGTCTTCTGGGAAAAAACTACAATGGAAATCATACTTTAAAGTGGAAAAAGCATGCTGAGGATGTAGCTCAGTGGTAGAGCCTCCGTCTAACATGCACAGAGTCCTGGGATTAATCCCTAGTATCAAAAAAAGTGGAAAAGGTCTAAGACTTGGGTCACTCAAATCGATGATTCATGCAGAAACGAAGGCTGAAAGTGAAATGCTGCTAAGTGTTCTAACTCTTAATAAAAACACAAAAAGGCAAGTTTCTACAAAGATATACTAAAACACTGATGTACAACAGAGCAAAGACTGTACATTTGTTTGAACCTTTGAAGACACTAGAAGAAATGCCTATTTTGGAAAATAGCAAGTTATAGGATATACAAGGTAACAGAAGTAATGAAAATCAAACGTTCACACGAAGAAACTGTGGATGATAAAATTCACATAAAGAATACACTGATTTTGTTTTACCACAGTATCAATATTCTAGTGTACTTCAGATGGTGTGACAAAGGCAGAGTGACTGTGGGTCAAAAGTGGTTTTGTTTTTTGGGAAGTAACTGTTAACCTTAGAAACCAGACCTACCTCCAAATGATTTATATGACTCCCCCAAACCAATCTAGTTCCAGAGAGGACATTTGTTACCACTACGTATAGTCAGAAAGGCAGCCCTCAAGTTTCAATAGCAATTCTTACAAGAAGTTTCCAAGAAACACCAGTACAAAGCCAGGCGTGGTAGCCTGTGCCTGCACTCCTGGCACTTGGAAGACTCACGTAGGAGGACAGCTTGGGCCTAGTAACTCGAGACTGGCCTGGACAACATACTGAGAGCCCTGTCTCGAAAAACAAAATAAACAAACAAACAAAAGCCCCAAACCCTTGCTAAAACAATAACAAAACACCTGTGAAATAAGTGTATAGCTTCTTAGGTGAATAAAAAGACAATATTCACTTTAATATAAAGTACTAATGAATATGTTAGAAAAAGCCCACTGTAACTGAGTGAAATGGATGTGTAAGTAGAGCTTACAGAGCTGCAAAGAAAATATGGCAAAACCAGAGCTGCATTTTTAAAACTGTCTATCAAATATACTTACGCAGTAGCTCTTGAGTCTGATAAAATCAACGGTCATAGGAATGGATTTATCAGAATTTCTATTCAGTGCTTTAATGTAGTCCAGCAGGTCAGCAAAGAATTTATAACCACCCTTGAGAACACAGAGAGCCACAATGTGATGGCCTCCCATCTCCTTCATCACATCTCGAGCAAGCCTTTCGGTCCTACAGAAATAAAAGCAGAGATTTAAAAGATACCATCTCACTCCAGAAAGAATAGCTATTATCAAGAAATCAACCAATAATAAGTGCTGGTGGGGCTGTGGGGAGAAAGGAACCCTCCTCCACTGTTGGTGGGAATGTAGGCTGGTCCAACCACTGTGGAAATCAGTGTGGAGATTCCTCAGAAAACTACAACTAGAGGTTCCATTTGACCCAGCTATTCCTCTGCTTGGTATCTTCCCAGAAGACTTAAAATCATCATACCACAGTGATATATGCACAACCATGTTCATAGCAACACAATTTATAATAGCTAAGTCTTGGAAACAACCTAAATGGCCAACAACTAATGAATGGCTAAAGAAGATGTGGTTTTTCTACACAATGGAGCACTACACCACCATAAAAAAAGGATAAACTAGAGTCATTTGTATGTAAATGGATGTTCCTTGAGAACATACTATTAAGTGAAATAAATGAGACACTTATTAGTACACATCGAATTGTTTCTCTGATATGAGAAACCATAAGTGTAAATAAGGACAAAGGGGTAGAATAGATACTATGTTTAAAAAAAAAGAGAGATAGTATTCAAAAGAGAGGAGAACTAGATAGGGAAAAGGGGGATAAAGAAGAAGGTTAAAAGTAAGATGAAAGGGGAAAAAATGGAAAAGTGTAAATACACTTGTTGCAAATAGGGAGGGGTGGGTGAACGGAAGGGAGGGGAGGGGAAGGGGAGAAGAGGGGGGAAACCAAGATGTATCATGTACAGGTACAAAATAACCATGTTGATTATGATCATTATGTATGCAATGTACCAATACATGTTCTTGGTAAAAATAAAAAAAAAGACAGTTCCACACGTTTAAATTTGATAACAAACATCTCTTAAGCATTAAGCATCCATTAAACATATTCTTTGTCCCCATAAAGGATAGCCTACTTACATGAAGCAAAATTAAAATTCCATACCTTCAAAAATCAGGTACACTATAACCTATACCATAAACCTAACAATGCACATAAAAACAAGGTATAATTTTCAGCTATTAGACTGGCAAATTCTGACTAAATGGTATAATATACATCATTAGAAGAGATTGTAAGGAAAACAGCATTCTCATATACCTCTGGGAATATTAACCGATAGGACCTTTTGGAGGGTAACTTGGAAGTACCAAAATATTCAATAAACACATTTCCCCTGACCTAGAACTTATCCACTTGGGTAAAGCTGGGCAAGGACTTGCTAAAACTTGTGTAAAAGGCTGTTCCCTCAGGTATAGTCTATGACAGCAAAATAATGGAGAGATCGTAAGTGACCCATCAATAGTGGGCTGGTTAAATCAATTAGGAATTTCCATCAATGGAATGCTATGCAACCTATAAAATATGAGATACTAAAAAAAAAAAAAAAGCCAGGTAAGGTGGCATATGTCTGTGATTCCAGTACTCTGGAGGCTGAGCCAGGAGGAGTTTGAGTTTGAGGCCCATCTGACTACACAGCAAGATTCTGTCTCAAAAAACCAACTAACCCCAATAAATTGTAGTACTATATGACTACACATACCCATGTACTAAAATATCATATATATGCACATTTACATATAGTATATGTGCACAGCCAGTGTCTAGGGAAGGAATATACACAGGAATCTGAGAGAATTTTTCTTTTTTTTTATTAAAATTTATACAAAATTATACAAACTTACAGACCATAATACATTGTGCCTCTTGCATATAACAACGAACAATGTAAACAACCACACAGATGCAGTATTAAGTCCCAACTACATAAAATTGACTGTATTACCTAGTGTACATGTTACTATTTTAAGTTTGGGTTACTAAATTCTTGTTTTTAGATATCTTTATTCCTCTGGATTCCCATTCCCCTCCCCCTTTGCCCTCTTCTTGTTCCCTTGGACCCTTCGGCTATAAGGTGAGATCTGTCCCCTCGTCTTTTTGTATCCATTATTTATCATTTTCTTTGTTTGTATGAACCCAGAGGTACTCGATCACTAAAGTTATATCCCCAGCCCTCTTTATTTCTTATTTTGAGACAAGGTCTCACTAAGTTGCTCAGGCAGGACTTGAACTTGTGATCCTCCTGCTTCAGTCTCCCAGGTGTGTGCTACCATGCCTTCAGCTTACTCTCCTCATTTATAGCCTCCATAGATAGAATGTTTCATAACACACCACAAACATACTAGTATCCTAATTTTACAATTAAAAAACACAATAGAAGATGGACAAGGCAAGTGTTTAAATGCTAGTTCTTCACTATAATTCAAGGGGAAATTTTCAAGCTAGATATGCATATAACAATCAAATCCCAACCTTGCCTTCACAGGACTCAGTCTCAACCCATTACCCTGTTTCCCAGGACAGGGAAATCCAAGACTCTGACTAGAGTTCATTCTTCCAACCTCCCTCAGTGTTTTTACTTTGTTCTACTCCCTACAGATTCCCACCACACCGTGCCTTCTACTGGGTAATTAGTAAGGCCTCTCTCTGCTTTTGTTTTTGCAAAGAGGACTTTAAAAATAGAAAGCATTTATTATTTAACAAGTTGGCCTGCTGTCACATCAACTACTCAACACTTGCTGGCACTTGAAATTAATAAGACAAAAATTTCAAAAAACTTCAATTGGAGATCTTACTAACCTGTCCATAATTAGTCCATGAGGAATAAACACCTTTTCCAAATCTTCGGCATAATGATTAGGAATACAAAATAAATCCAGGTCAAAGCCTGGTTCGTCATCACTAATCTGAAAAAGAAATGCAGGTGTTTCAAATGAGAACATTATGGGATACGAATATTTGATGGAATGTATATTATTAAATTTAGTTAACCAGAGGAATTTAGGTATGAGATGATACCAAGAATTATTAACTTTGGAGATACAATAAATTACAGCCACCTAAGAAAATCATGTATCTTACAGAATAATTGAGAATGTGGAAGTAAAATAACACAATTTGCAATTTCCTTTAGGTCACAAAGAGAAAAAGATTTTAAGGAGGTAAGAAAAATGTGGCAAAATGCTGATTATATTTTAAACATAAGTGATGAGCATATGGAGATTCATTATACTAATCTCAGCTGAGTGTGGTGGTGCACATCTGTAATCCCAGCTACTCGGGGGAGGCTGAAGCAGGAGAATTACAAGTTGGAGGCCAGCCTGGAAAACATGGTAAAACTCCATCTCAGTAAAAAGTAAATATTATCGTCTCCCTCTTTGAGTATGTTTGAAAGTTTATTTTGAAGAATGAATACACTCTAGTCTAGTAAGTTAAAATATCATATAAAATAGCAACAACAAAAAACTGCTGCACCATCTCAAATCCAAGTAGCCTCTTTCATCTCACAGTAGGAAAAAGTCACCAAAAAAGCAAAATGAAGCCAGGTGTGGTGGCACATTCCCGTAATCCCAGCGACTGTGGAGGCTGGCACATGAACACTGCAACTGGGCAATTTTAGGAGACTCTGTCTAAAAAATAAATTTTAAAAAGCGGTTGGGGTATAGCTCAGTAGTACAGCACCTGTGAGGTCCTGTGTTCAATGCCCAGTACTAAATTACCATTGTATTAGGTGCTTAAGGACAAGTAGTTTGACTTTTAATAAGTTAAAATATATATATGAAATCCTCCTGCCTCAGACTGCCAAGTGCTGGTTTACAGGCATGCACCCCATGCCCAGCTAAAACTCTGTTTTGAGTTTGGATTTTGGTAGAATTTTATGTATTGTCAGGGATTAGAGTTTACATCTAGATTTTTCCCACAAAGCCTCATGCAATCATAGGTGGGACCTTTGGAAGGTGACTAAATTATAAAAGCATTATAGCTGACTTACTGTTAGAAGGTGGGGCCTGGTCAGAAGAGGTGGGTCATTGAAAGGTTATATCTCCCTTCTCAGCTCTTCCTTGACTCTCCACTTCCCCACCACCATGACATACTCAGCTTTTCCTTTACTATGCCCCTCCTGCCATGCTGTCCTGTTTGGAGCCAGCCAACCATGGATTGTAAACATGAGCCTAAGTAAACCTTTCCTTCTATAAATTGTGGGTGTTAGGTACTTGTGTCTCAGCAGTGAGAAAAGTGACTAAGACGAATTTACCACAGAAGTGGGGTCATTGCTGTGACACTGCCTGACTGTGTTGTTCAGAAGCCTATGGAACAGGTTCACAGGGGAGTTTACAAAGGTTTGGAGATACTGGCTGGAGAAGCAGCCCTAGAATGCTGTAAACTGAGCTTGATGGGAGATTCTGGTCAGAGTTCAGAAGACTAGAATGCAGATAAAAATGCAGACTGCATAGACCAGGCTGAGGAGGTTTCAGTTGGGAAGGACTCCTTGGTAGTTGGACTCTAGGCCATGTATATTATGCTCTGGCAGAAAGTTTTGCTACATTTTACTTTCATCCTGAGATTTTGCAAGAGATTGAGAGTAAGGACAGCAGACCAGTTAAACTGGAGAAGGGAATTTCAAGGCAGCCCAACGTTGGGGCTGTGACATGGGTATGTTTGGGGGCTTTTAATCAGGTTTATACTGAAAACCAAGAGCAAAAAGCCCATTTAAAAAGTTCTCAGTTTTGCCAGAAATAAAGCACTTGCAAAGATGGAGCAGAGGAGAGCTTGGTTGCTGAAAAGATTAGCATTAAAAAGTGGCTTAAGGGCATGTCAAGAACCAACAAGGCCCCACCCTACAAAGGTTCAAAATTATAAAAGACTTTGCTTTGAGAAGAGAGCTCCAGGGCACCATGCTCCAGAACAGCAGCCTAGGGAATTTGTTCCCCAGGATTTGGCTCACAGTGCTTAGCCATTCTGGCATTCAGAAACCCCTGTATGCATGATTTAAAAGGGCCTGGCTACTGGTGGAGCAAGCAGCAGACAGGCATCATCCAGGCGGTACTGGTTTTACAGGCCTATAGAATGCAAGAGTTGTGGGATTAGAAAGATGTCCGCCCAGATTTCAGTAGGTCTGGCAGACCAAGCAGTGTGGCCCTAAGGGGGTAGTATGTAAATCTGTGAGAGTGAAGCAGAGAGTACAGTGGAGACCCCAGGAAATTGGAGAAGCCAGGAATGTGGAAAGTCTGGGGAAAGCTGCAAGGAGTGAGCAAAGCCAGCCCAAGAGAGAAAGCCATGAGGGCTACTAACATTTGTAATGCTATAGGGGCAGGGCTGCCCAAACCCTTTGGAGTTCACATCTCACTACAACTTGCCCCAGGTGCTGGACATGGAGCTACAGGGTTTAATGTTTACCCTCCTGGGTTTCAGTCTTGCTTCGGACCCACTGGTTTCTATTCCCCTATTTCTCTCTTTTGCAATAGGAATGTTTATCCTGTGACATTGTATGTCAGCAGTGCTTAAGTTTCTTTTTTATTTTTAGAGAGGCTCACAGTTAAGCATTTGCCTTAAATTTCAAAGGAGACTTTGAACTTGGACTTTTCAGCAATGCTGAAACTGTTAGGACTTTGGCAGATTTTAGAGATGGACGAAATGTATTTTGCATAAAGGGATGTGCGTCTTTTCGGGGTCAGAGGTGAAATGTTATGGTTTATATCTAGATGTCCTCCAAGAACCTCATGTGCTCATATGGTATGTGGGGCTTTTGGAAGGGGTTAAGTGATGGGGACTTATAGCTAACTTGCTGCTAGGAGGTGGGACCTGGTTGTAAGATGTGGGTCATTGTGGGCATAGCCAGGGACCCCCAGCTCCTCCATGACTCTCTGCTTCCTCACTGCCACAACATGAGCAGTTTCTTCTCCACTGTATCCTTCTGCCAAGCCATCCTGCCTTGGAGCTAGCTGATGATGGATCGTAAACGTGAGCTAAAATAAACATCTTATCCTTTAAAATTGTGGGTGTCAGGTATTATGTTTCAGCAATGAGAAAAGTGACTAAGACATCAGATTAGCCTCTTGTGTCCTGCAGTGAGCAGAATTCTATGTTGATTTTTTAAAAACACTTTACTTTCATAAAAGATAATATTATATTCTTACGAGAAAATATTATGCCAGCTCTTTTAAATTCTAATGTACCTGCTAAACATTTACTTCATGTTTATATCAGAACACACTTACTATTCAAAACATAGAAATGAGACATCTGTGTCATGTACAGAAGTTTTTCAAGAATATTTACCAAGCAAATATTGCTTTTATACATTTTATAACTGAAATTTAGTTCAAGTTTTGGGAAAAGAAGATAAACCTTATTCAGTTTTATAAGATAATAAACATTCATTTCATACTTATCAGGAAATATTTGCTATAACCTGATGAGAATCATAATGCTTTAAAATCAAGAAGATCCAGAGTAACAAAATGACTTCCCTGAAGCTGACTCACTCCTTCCTCCCAATTACTCATAGCTTCGACCACAATTTTATCGCCCCTTGATTCCTGATACTGACTGCTTCTGCCACAATAAATTTATAATCTGTACCAAACTCTAATTTGACAAGCCCACAAAAATGTGAATTATCAAATGCAGTTACAGAGGCACTAAAGTTAAACCAGAATGTAAGGTCACCCAGTGTCTTAGTTACTTTTTTAGCTGCTGAAACAAAATACCCAACACCCAAAGTTAGAGGAGGAAAGGTTTATATTTCGGCTCACAGTTTGTAGAGGTTTCTGCCCATAATAAGCTGGCTCCAAGGCAGAATGGCATGGCAGAGGGGCATCACAAAGGAGAAACAGTTCATGGCAGACAGAAGGCAGCAAAAAAAAAGCAACAGCAGCCCTCTTTCGGTCCTTTATATTTTATCCAGGCTACACTTCCTTAGGGCAGTTAGCACCACACCCAGGGTGGGCCTTCCCATTATCTACACCCAGAACTATGCCAAACCAATCAGTGGAGTAATTCAGTAATCACACACCCTTAATGCCAGCATCACATACTCTAGATCCAGCTCCTTTGAAAAAGCCCCACCTATGACTGCATGAGGCTTTGGAGGAACATCTAGACACAAGCCATAACATCCAGTACCCCGTTTCAAAAAAAAGCCAAACCAAATCAAAACAAAAAGGAGTAATTTTGGTCTGCACTGCAGACTACTGTCAGTTTAAACCCTGTTCATAACAATGACACACTATTGGGCAAAAAAAAAAAAAAAAGCATCACTCTACTAATTCTGTAAAAATTACTAGCAGGTGGCTTGAGGTACAGCTCACTGGTAGAGCATGCGCTTAGCATGTGCAAGGCCCTGGGTCTGATCAAATCTACACAGGTATTTCTCTACTTTGACGGGGGCGGGGGTTCGAGACAGGGTTCACTACATAGCGTCTGGCCTCAAACTTGTGATCTTCCTGCTCAGCCTTCCAAATCCTGGAATTACAGGTGTGCGTCACAATGCCTGGCTACTTTTCTAACTTTTGTGTAAAATCAAATCAATGTTCTTTGCTATCATGTTACTGAGATAATTTTACTTTCTAATTTAGGCACCATAAATTAGAAAGACACATTATCTAAAATTATAGTAAGAAGGGCTGGGGATTTAGCTCAGAGGTTAAAGTGCTTGCCTTGCAAGCACTGGGCCCTGGGTTCGATCCCCAGCACCAAAAAAAATAATAATAATAAAATAAAATAAAATTATAGTAAGCAAGGAAATTACCCCAAGCTAATACAATCCTTCCAACATCAATTCATTAACTATGACTGGGATTGCCTAAATTTCTTTGTGGTCAAAAACGACAATGTTCATGGGTCCAAACAAGACAAAATGGAAGTGGGGAAGTGACTTTTAAAATGAACATTAAAAGATGTATAATAACAGATAAAATACATTTGTTTTTATTCCTAGTGAATAATAACATTTCCAAGCTTCTAGAATGGATGAGAATCACTAGGTGGGCATATTTTACCTTTTATAATTCATATACATTAAAATTCTCAAAAAAATCAAAGTAGATACTATGCTGTCCCTTTGAGATAATTTGTACTAACTCTGAATATCATAAAAGCAAAATTATAGCTTACTGAGGTAGATACCCCTAAATGGAAAAATAATTTAAGCTAGTAGTATGTTCATCTTCAATTTTATATCAAGCTTACAAATAAATTATATACGTAATTTTTTTTTTGAGACAGGGCCTCACTATGTAGCTCAGGCTACCCTTGAATTTACTATGTGGCATAGGCTGGCCTCGAACTTCTGGCAATCCTCGCGTAATGCTGAGATTACAGGTGTGCGCCACCACGCCCTGATACGTATATAACTTCTAAGGGTTCAAAATTTCTTTTAAGGATTAAAGCTATTTTAAGAATTAAAATTTAAAAAAAAAAGAATTAAAATCAGAGCCAGTCCTGTAATTCTAACACTTAGGGAGGCTGAGGCAGGAGGACTACAAGTTTGAGTCCCACCTGGGCATGTTAGCAAGACCCTGTCTCAAAATAAAAAAATCAAAAGGGCTGGGGATATAGGTCAATAGTAGAGCATTCCTAGGTTTGATCTCCAGTACAGCAAAAAAATTACAATCAGATTCTTGACTAGTCAACCTACAGGTACATTATTACCCACTTTAGGCAAGTGGGCCCACAACTACTACATGCACAAAGACATGAATTTTCTCAAAGTCATAATCTTTCCTTTCATTAATATGCACAGTGGAATAATAGGCATATCCACCTAGACAAGAAAAAATTATACGTATCAATCATCAGAAGCTCAATGATGAATATAGTGGTAGCTCCACAGCAATTTGAAGTGTTGCTTTGAATTCTTATAAGTAGCACGTTATTTTAAATGTTAGTAATTTGGTAGCCACTGGTAGCAAAATAACAACTGAGTCTCAATATCAATATTAATGCTCGTGATTGGCACTTTTATATGGTGTGTAAATCTTACTGAATATACATAAAGTTACAGAAAGAAGAATACACCAGCACACCTTCGGCATCCCTTCACTACAGGGAGGAAATGACATAACCCATTTACTGCCCATTGAACTAAAGAAAACTAAACATTGCAGAGCACGGAGTTGCATTCCTGTAGTCTCAGCTACTCAAGAGACTGAGGCAGCAGGATCACCTGAGTCCAGGAGTTAGGTGCCTGCATGGGTGACATAGTCAGACCTTATCTATTTTTAAAAAAAGATTAAATTAAAAATATCTTTACAAATAAAAGACACTTCTCTGCTGATCTGGCTGCTCCTTTTTCCACCTACTGCAATACCCAGATACAAACAATAGAAAGAAAATAATCAAGATGGGTCTGTGCTACACACAGAGTACTGAGTTCACTGCAAGAAATCCCTAAACTAAACTGCTCCATTTCTTGGTGGTCAGGAAGAATAATTCTGGTGGTGATGCACACTTGTAATCACGCTAAGGCAGGAGAATGGTGAGTTCAAGGTCAGCTTGGACTATACAGCAAGACCCTGCCTCAAAAAACCAAACCAAGACTGGGGATTTAGCTCAGTGGTTAGAGCACTTGCCTAGCAAGTGCAAGGCCCTGAGTTCGATCCCCAGCACCAAAAACAAATGAACAAAAACTCAAAAAACAAAACCAAATCAAAACAAAAAAGAATAATTTTCATCTGCACCTACAGAGTACTGTCAGTTTAAACCCTGTTCATAACAACGACATGTTATTGGACAAAAAAAAAATTGCACCAGTTTACTAATTCTGTAAAAATCACTAGCGGGTGGCTTAAAGTACAGCTCATTGGTTCAGCATGTGCAAGGCTCTGGGTTTGATCTCTAGTGTGTGCATGCACACACAAATCATTAACAGAGTAAGATTTAAGTTGAGTTAGTACAGTATTACATTTCTGCCACTATCATCCTGAAATTTAGGAGCTACATCCACATAAAGCATATCTGATGTTTCACATTAAGTTTAAAAAATCCAGAAGAATTTTGCTGAAACAGTCACAAGCAGCATGGGTTGAATCGGGCAGATCTGGGGGCTAAGTTCATCAAAGTGATCTAGGGCCAATTACTTCATGTATCTGGGCCCCCAAAGTAAAACTAGTTAGTGTGTATCTACCTACTGGACTGCCTATTATGTAACCTTAGGGAATTTACATTAGATAATTTCTGTAAAACATTCAATGCCTAAAACACAGTAATATTATTTTATAAATATTTACTACTGTCATTCCTAATTTAGAGATTCATAGTTCAGTAGTAGAGCACTTGCAGAAGGCCCTGAGTTAGATCCCCAGCACCTCAAAACAAAACAAAACAAAATAAAACTTTAAAGGTTAAGAGCAGAATCTGGGTCAGATAATTTAGCTTCAAATAATAGTAACATTGTTAAGTGATTTTAGGCAAGTTACTTAACCCTTCTGTGCTGCACAAATTTTTTTAAAGATAAAATCAGTTAATATATGTAAAGGGGGCTGGGGATTTAGCTCAGTGGTTACAGTATTTGCCTTGCAAGCAGAAGGTCCTGAGTTCGATCCCCAGCACAAAAAAAAAAAAAAAAAAAAAAAAAAGGCTCAGAACAGTAACTGGAGCTGGGCGCTGTGGTGTATGCCCATAATTTCAGCACTCTCAGTACTCAGGGAGGATGAGGCAGGAGGATCACCTCGAGTTTGAGGCTGGCCTGAACTTTATATCAAGACCCTGTATAAAAAAAAAAAACAAAACAGTAACTAGCATACAGTAAGCACTATTAAGTGTTATTGCTAACATGCGGCTAATTCAGGGGAAGGAAATTTTTAAAAAGGGAACAGGAACTTTCAAACTAAAAAACTCAATGAATTTCTTGATGATAAAACCAACAGGGTGGGGGGCCAGGGATTTTGCTCAGTGGTTAGAGCACTTGCCTTGCAAGCACAAGGCCCTGAGTTCGATCCCCAACACCGAAAAGAAAACTAATTAGGACTATGTATGGAAACACCATGACGGTTATAATTACTCTCCTAGTCAGGGATCATGCAAGAGTTGACTGTGTATTCACACAGGCTGTCTTACAATCCCTTCACTAATAGCAGTAGCCAATACTTCAGATTTACATAAGCCAATAGGTGCCCAGAGAGACCACACAGCTAGTAAAATAGCCCAAGCAAGCAGGATTCCATGTCAGACTTCATTAAAAACACTGCAGAATGTTTTCTTTCTTAGAGTTCAAATGATTATTTACTCATTCAATAAACCATTACTGAAAACTTCCTGCCTGGCTTGATGGTGCAAAGCTGTAGTCCCGGTTACTCACAAGATTGAAGTGGGAGGACGGCTTGAGCTCATGAGTTTGAGTCTAGTCTGGGCAACAATAGTGAGATTCCACCCTGTGTCAAAAAACTAACTAAATAAAATAAGAAGAAGAAAACTTTCTACTAGCCAGGCACTGCTATGTGCTAGAGTTATAATCGGTGACTTCTACCGCTGTAAAGTTTGTTTAAGGGCTAGGGCTGTAGCACAGTGGTAGAGCACTTGCTTAGAGTGAACAAGGCCTTGGGTTCCCAGTACAGCAAAACATATGTACTTGTTAAAGCGAAAGAGATAATCCACAGGTAAGCAGGCAGTTGCTAAATCAACGACGACAATGACCATAATAAAGCAGACTAAGGCATTTAGCTGGGGGAGGGAGGGATGAGGGAGGGAGCTGACTAAATTAGCCTGGAAGAGAAAAGGGTGGGCGGGGCAACAGTTTGGCTAATTCCAGGAAAATAAAATCAATGAGGGTGGAGGAAAAACATCAGAGCTTGACTGTGTTAAGAACGTCCAGGAAAGGATCTAATTCGCACTTTTCTTAAAATCCCTTCGGCAATCAAAGTGCATAAATCCAGGCTCAAGCATATCTGAATTGAAGGCCTGCTGCTTGGGGTGATGGCAAAATGCCCTGTCTTTTGATTAGTTTCTTCGCCTGTAACGTAGGCATGGTTACCGCTACCGAGGTGGTTGTGAGCATCCAACGGGCCAATGAGCACTCGGGCAAACATGAATTATAGCATCTGCAGAACTAAATGCAAAGCTCAGTCCCCCACGTGCCCTCCCGTGCGGTCTTCTGCGGTGCCCCGAGGGCGCCCCGCCATTCCCGAACTTCCAGGGCGAGGCCGCTCCCGAGGACGCTCCCACGCCCTCGCCCCGCCCGATCACGCCGGGCAGCCCACGGCCTCTCCCCGCGGCACGCTCGCGAGCGGCACAGGTCAACCACAGCGCCATTTCCACCGTCTCTGCCCAAACGCAGCCCTCGTTCCCAGGGCTGTCCCGAGGACAGATTCACCCCGAACCCCGCCATTCCGTCCTCCATGCCGCCCTCCCGTGACGTAGGACCAAACCCGAGAACCCGTGACCGCCCCCGTCCTCCCGGGCTTCCCGGACCACCGCGGCCACGGCGGGCAGATCGGACCCCACGTTTCAGGGCCCGGCCGCCGCCGCGCCGCGTAGGCCAGGGCCGGGCTAGGGGCCAAACTGCTCACCACGACGCTCGGGCTGCGATCCGCCATAACCGAGCCGGCCGGCGAGCGGGCTGGTGGCAATCTAAGAAGGAAGCTGGCGGAGGGCACGGCAGCAGGCGGAGGCGCTAACACTCGCACCGCCTCGCGCCGAGTGATGAACACGCCCGCCCGCCCCGCCCCGCCCCGCCCACGTCGGCGCCCGCGCGTGCTCCCGCGTGTCCCTCCCCTCTGCCGCGTCCCAACTCCAGAGGTGGCCCTAGGAATTTTCTTTCGGAGGAAGCGGAGGCTTCCCCGTGCAGCGTCTGTCTCTGTTTACCTCCGTCTCCCGTTCCGTGGGCTCCCAAATTCCCAAACCTACCTCCGCCTGCATTTTTCCCGGGGGCCTAGACTAGGAGCCGGTTCTCCAGGTTCCAGACCCCAGGTTCCAGACCCCATGTGGCTCCGGGAGTCAGGCTTCCCCTTCCCAGGACCTTGCTCTACCTTGTGGCTTCTATTTTCCCCGACTCGAGGCCCAGGACTTTCAAGAATCCTTAACCTGATTGCAAGAATTTAGACCTAGACCTCTCGAGGCAGTCGGATCAGGTTATGAATCCCAGAGGAGCAAGTACAATAAATGGGAACTATTGCTGTCACTTATCTTTATTTTTGCCTTCACAAATTCCTTTATGGGACTGAGCCAAAAATCTGCCCCTACTTAACTCTCCAACAGTTGTTTCTAGCCATTCCTAATATTCTCATCTGTATAGCTCCAGCACCCACCACAGTGCCCCACGTGTAGTCAGCGGCTTCGCACTTATTAAGGATTCTGAGGAATATGTGGTGTAGATTCGAGAAACTGGCCAGGTCATTGCACCCCGCTGAAATTCAGTCTCTCCCAGTCAGGCGCTGTGGTGCACGGCTGTAGTTCCACCTGCTTGGGAGGCTAACGCATGAGGATCACTTGAGGCTAGTAGTTCAGGGCCCGCCTGGGTAACAGCTCAAAAATAAAATACAATAAAATTAAAAATGAGAGTGACTCCTGCTGTGAAAAGTTGGTATGAGGACTGTTAAATATGATTTACGTGAAGCACCTATGATGGTGCTTGCCACATAGTAGGTGCTCAAGAAACACTAGCTGTTACAATTTCCGCGTGTATGAATGTGTGAACTCCATACTCGCCTAGTTTTTATGCCTTCTCTAACAGAGGGCGGCAACAGGCTATAATGGAAATGGGACATATGGGTTTAAAATGGAGAAAGATCCGAATTCAAATCCTGAGTTCACCACTAGCACTGTGAATTGGGGCAAGATCCTTGAACTCTCTATGCTTCAGTTTTCGCATATGTCAAAGGAAGATAGTATCTCCGTCATAGGGCGTAGTGAGGATTAAACAAAATTATGTATGCAAAATGTCCTGCAGAACACCAACGCTATATGCTTCATAGTTTTGCCTTCAACAGTTCTTCATCACTGATCCCTCTAGCCTCTAAGACCTGTCCAGTTATCTCTTTGATGGACATTTGGGCAGCTCCCATGGAGGTCTGGACAGTAATGAACATTTTAAACATATCTTTTGGTAAATATATGAATGAATTCCTATTTGGAATAGACATTGAAGTTCATATTAGCATATTTTCACTACTTATCCTCTTTTTTTTTTTTTTTTTTTTGGTACCGGGAATCGAACTCAGGGCCTCATGCTTGCGAGGCAAACACTCTAACCACTGAGCTAAATCCCCGGCCCCTACTACTTATCCTCTTAACAAATATTGTATTCTGTCATCTCGAAGCTCATTCTGAAAACTTCAGGTAATATATTTAGTCCCTGGCACATGAGAATTCAGCTACCCACATTTGCTTATAAATTAGGTACTCAACAATTCAGAATCTTCCAGCTTGCTTCTGGCTTGCCTTTCCATTCTCTAAATCTTGTAGAATTAGATAATCATTTATTTTAACAGTGGATTTGACATAAACAGTGATAATCAGGTGTCTGGCAACCACGAGATTGTAAACAGATGATTTGTGCTGAAAAAGAACCAGGTACTATTACTGCAGTCTCGTCATTCTATGTGACAACTTGCAGTTTTTATTTGTGTTTTAAAATGGAAAGCAGCCAACAGGGTGCAATTTGCAAGATGTAATACTTTTTTTGGTAAGTGAAAATCTGGATCATAAATGAAATGTCTTACTGAAATTAGTCATTACATTTAAAAATGAAATATAGTCTTAAAAATTTTGTTTTCAAACGAAATACGAAATTAAAACGATTATTACTAATATTTCATGACTCTTCAGAAAATATTTCATCATATTTTGTTAAAAAATGATCTATTCTGGGAGTCAGCAGTAAGAGCACTTGCATAGCATGTGCAAGGCCCTGGGTTTGACACCAGAAAAATTAAAAAAGAAAAAAAAATTTCCTTTCTCCATCCCCTGGCTTTCCAGAAACAATTTTGTAACCTATTTGTTTGAACACAATTATGAACCATTTTTCCATCACGATCAATTCCAACTATGTTTCTGCTCCACAAGTTTCTAAGTTAAAAACCATGTTTTTATCATGCTTCTGTACTCCTCCAAAATTTGTACTCTTATGAAAAAAAAACACAAAAATACGCTAAATGCTGAATTTTAAAACTGATTTGACAATAGCTTTCTCAATAATGTCAGAGATTCTACCTTTACCGAAATAAATTTCTATAGTGTGGATGCCACAAATTGAATAGATAATTGCATTATTATTGGAACTAACCAATGTAATGATTAATTTTGTGTGTCAGCTTGGCTAACCACTGGTGCCTAGAGAGTTGGTCAAACATTATTCTGGATGTTTCTGTGAAGGTGTGTTTTTGGATGAGATTAACATTTAAATCAGTGGACTTTGAGTAAAAGCAGATTACCCTCCAGAATGTGGGTGGGCCTCGTCAGTTGATGGCCTTAATAGAACAAAGACTAACCTTCCCTGAGTTAGAAGAAATTCTGCCTGCAGACTGTCTTTGCATTGGAACCTCGACTCCTCCCCAGTCTCCAGTCTGCCTGACTATTCCATTCAACTTTGGACTCACCCAGCCTTCACAACTGTGTAAGCCAATTTTAAAAAAATCAATTCATTCTCTCTCTCTCTCTCTCAATAAATATATCTATCTACATATGTATGTACATACATTCTGGTAGTTCTTTCTGCTTCTATGGTAAGCCTTGACTAATAGAACTGACTTTCTAACTGGAGCATCTAATGATACCAATTTGTAAGTGGCGTTACTTAACTATTTGTGAAGTTTGGCTAATAGAACTACACATTAAAAGCATTGCTTCATGTTTTTGTCATGTGCAAGGAAGCTTGAAATGGAAAATGAGCAAACGAATTTTCAAAAAAGTCATTTGATTGAAACCAAAACGATTCAAAGAACACTATGTAATTATCATCTTTGCAGCAGCACCTCCTTAAATCATCACTTTTGGTTTTCTTAAAATAACTACACACCTTGGAAGTAGATGCTGTTGTTTTGTCTTTTCTCAGAAGATTTCTGTTTTCTGGTTTTCATGTGGTCAGTATCATCGCGGTGCCGAGAATGCGTGGTAAATGTCAACAAATGTTTTGTGCACATACCACATTAGTCACTGACTTTCTTGAGAAACAAATTGGTGGTTAATTTTTCATTAATTATGCACTTTAATTTGTGAACTCATATGCAGAAGGACTGCAAAATTTCAAAAAGTACTACCAAATAATGGGTTGTAGATTTGAACCATGTGATGACTGATCTAACCATTGAGATAAGCGCATTCAGATGACCAGCTATATGTCTTACGGCAGGATTCCTCCACCTTTATTTCCTGAATATATTTACATATATATATATATATATATATATATATATATATATATATATATATAAATATAGAATTTCCTGCATCCAATGGCCTACTGGCTAGTGGCCTGGCAGCTTCCTTTATCTTGCAGGCACTGGCATGCATACAGTTGGCTGGTACAGCAGGCATTCAGCAAGGGACACAATGGACAATACGCTTCTCACTCGCTGCTGGGACTGGAATGACTCACTTGTTCCTAACCTTCGCAGTCTTGAGTGCCCTTGTTCTGTTATCAGTGAACACTCTGCATGCCGTCCTTGAGAGGGAGGTATTGTTATATTGTATTTGGAAAAAGATTAGGAGAAGGCAGAAGGGTTATCACTGGTTGTTTCTGCTTAATCCCGTGTTAAAGTGAGAACTTCGTCCTCTGTGTATGCATCTCACAAGCTAGCAGATGAGACCAAATCAGAAACTGGAATTAAAAAGTTGTAGTCCACTACATCCATCCTTGCTTATTTCGATGCAACTATTATATTAATACTTAGACTTCATTAGAAAATGAAAAATCTGGGTCAGATGCTAAATTGGACGAAATGCTGGGGGTAAAAAAGACATAAACTGGGACTTTTCCAGGTGAATTGGGCTAGTCAGTCTTCAGACGCTGGTATAAGGCAGGGATGGAGGATGCCTTCTGGAGCTGCGCATGACAGCAGCTTTTAAATTACAGGATCCCAATCTCTGACTGCGACTTGCTTCCTCTCCGTTTCTTTCTGGCCACCCTAATTGTGCTTTGGACTCATGAAAACCTCCAAATCTGTGGTCTACGTCTCCACTCCTGACTTCTCTTACCTCCCGGTTCTGTCACCTGACTCTTTCCCCAATCCTGGAAGTTCTTTCTATCCTCCAAGGTTCTGTTCCGCCAAGCTGGCTAGCCACACTCTGGCTTAACTCCACAGCCTGTTTTGTCTACTAGGCTGCTGAGTGCTGCTGGGAAAATCCCACAACCGTGGAGATTCATGTTCTTCAGTCTTAACTGAGCCCTGAAGACCTTCCACAATCCACTATGAGTCCTAAGTTGCCCCTTCTCTTTTTCCCCTCTGTAAAGTTCTGAACAATGTTCCTCTTTCGTCCTTTACTATCAGCATTCCAAAGATAGGTTCAACAAATAAATTTATGAGATTGAAGGACCCGGCATGGACCACATCAGTTCCTTCCATCCATATATGCACTGCTTCTTTCTCCCTTTCTCCAGGTGCAGAGGCGAGGAGCCCTTCCTCTGGCCAGTGGGCCTGTCTGTGTCCTGTATTTCTGGACTAGGAGCCAGAGCAGGAGCACATATCATGTTGTATTGTCAAGTCTCCTCAGTCTCCATCATTCTGGAAGAGTTCCTTACCTCAGTCTTTACCTGTCATGACCTTGACATTTTTGAAGGGCACTGGCCAGTTATTTAGTACAACTTCTCCCATTTTGAGATTGTCTGGTGTTACCAGCGATTAAATTGATGAAATTTCCATCTGGGATCAGAAATACAACAGTAGAAATAACGTGTCATGATAGTGCTTTCATACTGGGAAGTGTATGTCTGTAAGCAGAAGTACTTGTTGCTTGGTTGGGGTTAAAAGTCTGAAAAGTAAAACAGGAAGTGGTGGCAGCTGGGGGCCGCTGCCAGGGCTTTTAAATCAAGATTATTTTGTCATCCTTGCCCCCATGCTGGGGATAAAATCCAAGGCCTGACATATGCTAGGCAAATGCTCTGCCACTGAGCTATATGCCCAGCACTACAAGAAGCTCCTTTTGATCATAGCTGAGTTTATCCTAATAATGACTTTCAGGACAGGGCTGTCACCAGAAAGACCAAGTGATTAGAGGGCTGGAACTTGCAGCCCCATACACCAACTCTGGCAAGGGGGCAGATCAAGTGCTGTAAAGATGCTTAAATGTAAGATGTGATGAGCATCGGGGTTGCTGAATACATGGAGATGCTGTGAAGATAGTGTGCCCAGAGGCGGCATGAAGGCTCCATGCCCTCTCCATACCTTGCCCTATACATCTCTTGCATTGGCTGTATATCCACATCCTTTAGAATATCCTTTTGAGCTGTCTTAGCAATTTAAAAATTTTTGTTAGTACATGTTTACAGCCCATAATGATTACGTTCATCATACAGAGTTGGTAAAGTACACATCTTAATTCTTTTTCATCCCCTTTCCTTTTCCTCCCTCCTCCTTCTCTCCATCTCTTGGTCTCCTCCTCTTTTGCAAAAGATTTATCTCCCTATCTCCTATTATCTACCTTTAGTTTGCTATTTATACTTTGGGTTTCTCATGTGAGAGAAACCACGCAATATTTAAGCTTGTGTATCTGATTTATTTCACTAACATGATCTCAAGGTGCATCCATTTTCCTACAAATGATTCAAATTTATCCTTCTTTATGGCAGAGTGGTACTCCATTGTGTATAAATATCACATTTTCTTCATCTATTCATCTGTTAATGGACATATAGGCCACTTCCAATATCTAGCTAGTATGAGTTGTGCTGCTACACACATGGGTATGCATGTATCACTGTAATATGATGCCTTTAATTCTTTTGGGAAAATACCTAGGAGATGAATAGCTGGGGTGAATATAATTTCTAATTTTAGTTTTTGGAGGAATCGGGCTTAGCAAATTAATTGAAACTGTGGGACCCCTCTCCCCCCATTTATAGCTGATTGGTCAGAAATACAAGTTACAACCTGGAACTTGCAATTGGCGTTGGAAGTGGGATGAGGGAGTCTTGTGGGACTAAGCTTTTAACCTGTCTGGTGCTATGTGCAGTTACAGGACATCCAGCTGGTGTCAGCTGTAGAAGCTCTTGGTGTGAGGGGGAAACCGCCACACATCCGATCATAGAAGTGTTCTGTGCTATGTTAAGTGAGATTAGAGAGTAAGATCAACAGGTTTTTTTCTATTATAGTATCTTAGACCCAAATCATTTTTACAGCTCTCCTAGATGATTGTTGCACAAACACTTGCTCCCTCATCGCATGACCCACAATGTGGCGTCAAAAGCAAAAAGGGGTGACTGGAGTATGTGTTAGAATTGATTAGGTATGGGCTGGGGGGTAGGTAGGGGCATATATGAAACAGGATGGGAAACTGGCATACAACTGTTAAAACTGGGTACCACGTTCATGGTAAAAACTTTCTGCCAGGCATTTAGTAATATGAATCAATGGGTTTTAAAATGGACTTTGACTTAGGAATTTTTGTTCTAGAAATTTACTGTAAGTAATCAGACAAGAAGAAAGCAGCATGTACAATAACTGTCAGCTTAGCAGTATTTTTAGACATTTATTACACAAGCATCCTATAAGGAAAAACGTGTTGAGCCAGCCCAGTGGTGCGCACCTGTAGCCCCAGCTACTGAAGAGGATGGAAGAGGAGGATGACTTGAGCCCAGGCATTTGGAGCCAGCCTGGGTAACACAGCAAGACCCTGTCTCTTAAAGGAAAGAGAAAACAAATGTTACTTCAACAAAATGAAAGGATACCTAAGACAAGGACAGGCGATACAGACAAAACAACAGTGACAGCTAACGGATTGAAGAGCCCAGGTCAATATCCACTACTCTGGGTACGCTGCAGTGGAAAAGGCGGGGAGCCACCCTGAGGACTGGGGAGGGAGAAAGTTCTCTCCAGCCCATGGGACCCCAAAACAGCTTGTCCTCTTACTTCCAGGGTGTGTGTGTGTGTCTGTGTGTGAGTGTTACTGGGGACGGGGCTCAGGGGTGCTCTACCACTGAGCTACATTCTACATACACAGCTCTTTAGCTTTTTTTTGTTTTTTGAGACAGGTTCTTGCTAGTTGTCTATGCTGACCTCAAACGCACAATCCTCCTACATTAACCTCTTCAAGCCAGGCATGGTGCCATATGCTTGTAATTACAGCCCGTGGGAGGCTGAGGCAGGAGGATCACTGTAGGTTCAAGGCCAGCCTGGGCTAACAGCAAGTTCCAAGTCAACCTGGACTACATAGGGAGACCCTGTCTCTAAAGAGCCCAAATAAATAAATCAAAACAAAACAAAACAAAAAGCCCCACAATAAAAACAATTTTAAAAAGAAGCCCTTAGCTTCTTCAGTAGCTGAGATCAAAGGAGTACACTGTGCTCAGCCAGATGTGATTAAGTTAAATATCCTGATGGCCTCCCCAGGTTTACTCTTGTTCTTTGAGTTTACTGACCCTACAAAACCACCTTCGTTCCTAAACACTTTCAAAGTAGGCCTTTTCTAAGGACAAGGATATTCTTTTGATTTTGCAGTGCTGGGGACAGGACAACGGGCCTCATGTATGCTAGGCAAGTACTCTAACCACGGAGCTATATCATCAGCCCAAGGATATTCTCTTACGTTAACTATGGGGCAATGACTGCAATCAGGAAGTTAACATTTACACAATATTATCTAATATTCAATCTATATTTAGTAAAAAGTGTCCAAAATATCCTTCATAGCAAAAAGGAATTTTTTCTTGAATCAGGATCCAGTTAAGAGTTGAGCATTACTTTTTGTGGTAGTGGGAAATGAACCCAGCACCTTCACACTGAGCTACATCCCAGCCCTTTGTGGGGGGGAGAGTTGGGTACTGAACTCAAGGCCACTGAGCTAAAATCCCCAACACCTCCCAGCCTTTTTTTATTTTTTGAGACAGGATCTTGCTAAGTTGTTAAGTTGTCTAGCCTGGGCTGGAACTTGCGATCTTCCTGCCTCAACCTCCCAGAGTGCTGGGATTACATGTGTGTGCTACCATGCCTGGTTGAGCATTGTTTTATGTTGTTATGCCCCTTGGTTTGTAAAAAAATTTGCCATTTTAACTATTTGTGTCATGTCTCTTTAATCACTTTTAATCTGGAACATTTCCTCAGCCTTTCTTTGTTTTTCAAGTCTTTGTTCCTGAGGAGGTCATGCCACTCATTGTGTAGATCCTCCTTCAATGTGGGGGTCTCTGGTGTTCTGTGATTAGCTATCAGCACTATTTGCAACAGCAAAATAGCAACAACAAAACCCGGCAATTCTTTAACTCCCTGGTGATAAGGAAATGGCTAACTGAACTACAAGACATCCACAAAATAGACAACTATAAGAATGATATTGACCTGGGAAGATATGTCTAATTTTTAAGTGAAAAAAAGAGATTACAGCTTAGTAGGTAGAAGAGCCTATTTTTGTAAAAATTATATGCATAGCAATATATGAAGGTATGATACAAAATATGGTGAATGTTTAAATTAAAAATTACAGTGAAAGACACATTGCCATTAATCCCAACAGGTAGAACTTGCAAGGAGGTGATTTTTTTGTTGTTTTGAGACAGAGTCTCACTATGTAGTAGTTTAGGCTGCTTTTTGAACTCACTATGAAGCCCAGGCTGGCCTCTAACTTGCAGTGACTCTCGTGCCTCAGCCTCCTGAGTGCTGGAATTATAGGCATGTGCCACCATGCCCAGCTGCAATTTTTTGAACAACAGAACTGACCAGAGTAAAATGGGCAGGGCTCTCTGAACCCACAGTGTTTGAGTAGAAGGCAGACATCATGCAGGGATGTAGCAGAAGAGGGGGGTTCCTGCAGGAGAACGGTAGTACCATTTTTTCACTCATCTGCTGCTCCACTGGATTTGTGGTTGGAATATTTAATTCCCCAGCTTTTGATCTCATTCCTCTTCATCTGGCAATTCTCACAGGTTTTATAAATAGGCATTTTTAAAAATCTTTCTTTTGATTAGGTAAGAACATATGTATACATGTACATACATGCATTTTGCTTTCCCACACACTTCAAGCTTTTATCATATATTTTTTGTAAGCAAATTGGTTACTCAACTCCATTACTCCTTGACATAATGGTTTCAACTTTCTATCTCTCTCTATTCTCTTTCACCCTTTTGCCTCAGAGGTACCTACAGTTCACCCCACCCTTATATCTGAGGGTCTTTCTTTTGCCAAGAAATACCAGATTTGAGGTAGACTGCTATTAAATCTCTGCCAGTAGGTAAGGTAGGTAGTCCATATAGAATCCCAGGTGATGGAAGGACTTTTCCATCTTGGTCCCATCATCTAATGTGTTTCTCCTACTCTTGGGTCACTGCCAAAAGCAGATTAGCAGAAGATCAAGTGACAGCACTTGGACTATCAAGGACAACAAATAGAGTCAAGAAGTAACTTACGAACCAGAGAAGGCTTGCTTGTTTTTGTAATATCGGTAGTCATGGTGAATTTCGCTGCAACAGTTTTAAGGTAGCTGAGAAGTGCAAGTAGTTGGATAAGAAGCAAGCACAGTGGGCGGAGGAACAAGTAATAAAAATATGAAAATGGAGATGTCAAGTGCACATTGGGCTTTGAGAAAATTAGACGAGAAAATACATGGGGTAAAAGCTGAAACTGGGAACACAGGTACAAGGGACAGTATTGAGGGATGTGAGAGTCTCAAGTCTGTGCTCCTTCCTTGAATCTTCACAAGTTTATGAGTGAAGTTGTACCCTTATCTGCATTTTATAGGTAACAGAGGTGGAGGCAGTCAATAAGTTAGTCAAGCTTACATGGAACCGGAACCCAGGCTACCGAAATCTGGACTTTACATGCTTATGTTTCTAGTAGATTCTAAGTACACTAGGAAGACAAGGAAGTACAGTACTGAAGATCGGCAGAGGCCGAGACCAAATACCAAGTAATTGTGGTAGCATCAGTCTGCATAGTTATAGTTTTCTCTAGCAAGTCTTCTTCCTGGATGTGAAGGTGGTATAAACTACTCTAAGGATGGGGGTAATGACGGTGCTGGTGATGTGACAGGGTGGCAAAGAACCGAGATAAATGAGAAATCGAGGCCAGTAGTGTCAAGAGGTAATCTGCCATCAAATCCAGACTGAGTAAAGAAGGAAGACCAAGGCCAAGTACTGCCCAATAACGAAAACAAAGAAACTGAAAGGCTGATGAACATGAGCAAGTTAGAAATCTGGGCAACAGGTGAAAAAAAAAAAAGAGAGAGAAAGAAAGTAGAATCCCCACCAGCCTAATAGAAATAAGAAAGGAGAGAAAGGTTCCAAAAGACAAGAGTGCTAGATTCTGAGCAACTTAGCAGCAAGTCGCTGTGGAAACTGAAGCAGACCAACTGTTAACCTCTTGATTAATGATGTCACTACCAAGCATAAGCTCAGGTCAGGACAATTTAGCTTGGGCCTCATGCTTTAGTAGCCAGTATATTGAGTAGAAATTACCATGCAATTTCAGTGACTGACAGCTGCAGCAGTAGATTGTGGTGACAGATGAGAATACTACAATATGGCAAAGACCAGAACATCAGTGGTATGGTTGGGTTAAATGTCTCTCAAAGGTCCACATGTTAACGTGTGATCCCCAATGCAGTGCTATCAGGAGCTGGAGCCTACTGGGAGCTCCTCAAGTCACTGGGGGCAAGTCCCTGAAGGGGATTATGGGATCCTGGTCTCTTCCTTTTTGCTTCCTGACTGGGGAGATGAGCAGTTTCCATGATGTGCTGCCTCATTAGATGCCTGAAGCAATGCACTAACTGCTCTTGGACTGGAGCCTTCCAAATTGTGAGCTAAAATAAGCCTTTTCGAAGTCTATTATTTTAGGTATTGTTATAGTAACAGAAGGCTGACTAACACAACCAGAAACACTGAGGTAGAGACAAGAGTAAGAAAAGGAATGCTCTTGAAGGGTTGAAAATTAAGGTAATAACAGTTTCCAGGAGGGCATCAAAGGAAAAAAATGAATAATATGACTGTTTCAAGTTTTGTGTTGATCTTTGTAGGAAGTGGCCTTCAAACTGTTGGCTGCATTTCCAAGATTCATGAGATAGAATGAACCAGTTATTAAAGTGTTCCAAAGACCACAGTAAAGAATGCCTAGGGCCTCCCTCTTTTACCCTTTACAGCCTGCCTCTTCCCAAGGGAGAAAGAAAATCTGTCAAAGCTTCTGCCTGAGCAACACACGTTTTCATTACTGCTCTATTCCTGCATCTGCAGCACGCTGGCTAGCTGCCCTAAGTCACTGGGGCATACAGGAAAGAGCGAAACGCCTAAGAACAACTCTTCTAAGGGATGTCCAGAAAGAACGTTGTATTTGAGGACAATGCCAAAATTCCAGCTCTCCGATCTGTAAACTTTCAGAAACCCCTTTTGTGTTTGCTCTGTAATTAAGAATATCTGAGACCAGGGTCCAAAGAGTTATTGTTTCCTGGTAATACTAAATCAATACTAAATATAGAACTAAGCCTATTGGGCTTAAGGATCAGGAACACTTGAAAATAAGCCTTTGTGCTAAATTGTCCAGTTAACCTCTGAAATGAAAACGACAGCAGTCTCCATGACTGCTGCAGTTCTAAATTACAAACAGAGCTCTCTAATGAAGTCACCCTATTTTGCCCCCCTCCCTTAAGACATGCTTATTTAACAAACCTATGAAGAAGGAGTGGAAAGAAACACGATCAAAGGTTGCGTTACTGGTAAAACTTCATAAATCATTTTTGTAATGTTATACCTCTGATTTAAATCTTTTTCAATAAAATAGTTTTGCTAATAAGTACTAAAGTACAAAATGCTTTTGAGAATTAGAAAAATCCAATTTTCATGTATCACGAGTCATTCTTGACTACAATTTATTCTTTATTTAGAAACTTCCATGCTGATTGACCAGCATAATTGAGTATCCAAGTTATTTTCAGACATGTAGGCAATTATTGCTTGAAATCACTAAATGAAAAAAAAATTGTCATTTTCTAACAAATAAGTCAAAAGGATCAAGTCAATTTTCCTGGTGAGTCTTAGACTTTATTCGTAAGAAGCCCAAACCATGTAGTTTAAAAGAAAAACATTCAAAGGACTTTTTCTTGTTTCACAGACTTGACCAGTTGTTAGACAGAGTCATAGAACACATAAAGGTCATAGTGAGTTCAGCAGAACCGTACATGACCCCTTCACGTGTACTGTACTCAGCCACATATGACCCTGGACACAGAGAAGCAGGTCAATCTGACAACAGTAGACAGTCATTACAATCTGCTACTTTTCAAAAAAGAAAGGGAAATGACTGATCAATTACTACAATTAATACATATGAAACAAAGGCTTTTGATTCAGCCATTTTACAAATGAAATATATTGCCTAGTTTCTCAAAGATAACTCATATGCTGTTTTTAGATATAGTCTATATGGGCTTCACAACAAAATCAAAACACCGTAGCATTTATATTAAAAAATGAAGTACCATACACACCTCTTTTCACTCAAAAGCATTGCTCTGAAGTGGAGAAGCAGGCAAACTTAATCCCTACTGATGGACCATTAAATTGGTACACATTTTTGGATGGCAATTCTTATTAAAACTTTAATTGCATATACCTTTGACCTAGCTGTTTCACTTTTGGAAATTTAACCTAAGAAATTCCTCGTGTAAGAATACGAGGATGCATGTGAGACTAGACAAAACAATTCTAGTTCATCCATAGATCGCAATGTTACAGAACTGCTAAAAAGAGTATGAAAAACCTAGATGTCCTCACACCTTGCAATGTGTTCAAGTGAAACACTGTACAGAACTTAATAGCATTTTAACATTATTAGAATTATTCTAACAAAGAAACTATAGAAGTTATATATGTACAGGAGTATGTAGCAGGATACATAGGCAATACTTCTGAGGAATAGGTTTGTGGAGAAGGGGGTTATTTTTACACTTTACATTATATATCTTTGTATATTTTAATTTTGTACAATGGCTACATAAACTGCATTAGTTTTCTAAACGTCACATAACAAACTCACCCTTTTCAGTATACAATTCCTGGTTTTTAGTATATTCACAAAGTTGTGCAGTCATCAACACTAATTCCAGATGTTTTATCCCTCCAAAAAGAACCCCTAAGCCTGTTAACAGTCACTCCTTATTTTCCCATCCCTGTAGCCACTGGCAACTGGCAATCTGCCTTCTGTCTTTGTATTTGACACTCTGGAAATTTCATAAAAATAGAATGCTATCATACGTGATCTTTTAATCCTTTTTTTTTTTTGGTGCTGGGGATCAAACTCAGGGCCTTGTGCTTGCTAGGCAAGCACTCTAACCACTGAGCTAAATCCCCAACATATGCAACCTTTCATATCTGCCTTCTTAGTACAATGCTTTCAAGATTCACCTGCATTATAGCATGTATCAGTAATTCAATCCTTTCCACGGCTACACATTACAAGAAATCTTTAAATAGTTCTGATTTTAAAAATACTCAGAAACACTCATTACCTTCTGTACAAATCACTTTATAGAAACTCCAAAACAGATCTAAATCCAGTGTCCATGTTATGGGATAGTTTTGTCTTGCCACTCCTAACACTCTTATAAATATCTATTCTCTGAGGACCATTTAAAAGGCTACCCCCTCAAATAGCATTCTTGTTTTCAGGTATGTCTTCTTACAATATTACTGATCATACAGTAGACCTACTTAGCTCTTTGTCCAGCTGCCTTTTATTTTCCCTATCCCCCCACACCATCAGAGTAAACATACTTACAGAAACACAGAGACATAGGATAAGCCATAATTTAGAAATTTTGTGGATCTTCTGTCTTTTGACAAGGAACCAGGGTTGGTGTATTGACTTTAGTACACTAACCCCATGCAGAACATGTCTCCTAAAGTGTAGAATCTTCACATGCCATGAGTAACTTTGACAGTAATTGGTACTTTCTAGTTTTTATCTTCTGAATAAAAATCAAGAACACATTTTTGTGAAGCAGGCATGGTGGCACAGGCCTATAATTCTAGCCACTCTGGAGGCTGAGGCAGGAAGATCACGAGTTCAAGGCCAGCCTGGGCAACTTACCAAGGCTCTAAGGCAAAAAAACTGCCGGGGATGAAGCTGATCACTCTCTGGGTTCTATTCCCAGTGCCACAAAAAAGCCCAAAAGTACACATTTTGGCCCTATAGCCTTATATCTTAATGTCCAGTTACCTCATTATCTGAACAAGGCAAAGTTATATAACATTAGTTGACATAAAAAGGAGCACTTTGCCTCCACAATTGAAGACTCTAAAATATAAACGTAAGAAGTTTTTTGCTTTTCTTCTCTTCTTAAAAAGATGGACTGGGGCTGGAGATTTAGCTCAGTGGTTGAGTGCTTGCCCAGCAAGTGCAAGGCCCTGAGTTCCATCCCCGGCACCCCCCCCCTCAAAAAAAAAGATGGACTGGCCATTTTGCTGGCCACAGTATTTTTCCAGGAAATTCTTTCAGGTTTATGCTTTGTAATGACCTCTGTAATTGCCAGGGACTGTAGCTGGAAAAACAATAAACCAATTGTCATAATTTTTCTTTTCTTTTTTTGGTTTTTTTGAGATAGGTTCTGGCTCTGTAATTCAGGCCGGCCTTGAACTCACTATGTAGGCCAGGCTGGCCTTGAACCCTCAGCAATCTTCCTGCCTCAGCCTCCCGAATGCTGGGATTACAGGCATGCGCCACCATGCCCGGCATTCAACTGTCATAGTTTTGATTAGCTAAAGAAAACCACACTACTTCTTCATCTTCATATACTTTTATTGGGGCAATTCAAATGAAACTTAGCAATGGATTTTAAATACATACACGCACACATGCACTGGGCACTACTTGGTAGAATTTGTAGTAAAAGCACACCATCCTATGTTCCAACATTGATCAGAATCTGTTCCTTGATATTCTCTTCCCCTCTGAGGAAGAATGTGGATTAGGAATTGTGTACCAAATGAATATATTCCGCTAATTAAACCTTTTGTGTGTGGGATACTAGGGCCTGACCTCAGGGCCTTTGCACTGAGCTCCATCCCCAGCTCTTCTTTTTATATTTTTATTCCAAGACAGGGTTTCACTTTGTCACTAACTAGTCTGGGCTGAGCTTGAACTTGCAAGCCTCTTGGCTCAGCTTCCCAGAGTGCTGGGATTATAGGCGTGCATTACCATGCCCAGATCACTAATTAAAATTTTGATTTTTGCCCTGGATATGATAAACTTCAATATAGGAACACTGTACTAGCAGCAAGTTGTTCTTGGTAACAGGAGTAAATGTTAAGTGTATGAAATGGAATCCCTTTATGGCATATTACTCCTTCAATTCTGTTATCTATCAGATAAAACTGCACAAGGAGTTTTGGTGTGTTTATTTTCAAAATCACTTTCTAATTAGGTTCCAGAAGACCTGATTTAAGCTGCAGGTATCTGAACCATGGACTGGAAAAACCAACATGTAATGCAATTCTTCTGTAGGTAAAAGACTGCCATTTATTGCCACAATAAAAAGTTTAATATTGTGAAACTCCGAACTGAATTCAAACTTACTTTTTTCTCTCCCATACTTTTTATTTCCATGAATTCTTAATTTAACTAAGCATTTCATCTTGGAATAAAACAAGACTGAGAGGAATATAATACTATGGCTATATTCAAATCAACTTCATTACACACTTTCACAAAAAAGACATACAAATATGAAAGTCATAACTCATTTATTGAATGAATAGTATATGCAAGAATACCAATAAAAGGAAACTAATACTACAAACTACAATTTTGAAAATAAAGCCAATATAACAGGAACAAAATATACATAACATGAGAGGAATGTTTGATTTTTTGACCCATGACGCATTCCTTATCTTTACAATTAATCTAAATGTCTGTTAAAACAAACTATACCTTGGTCTAACTTCAGTGCTTTTTAAAAAAGCAACAACACTCTAGAACACTTTTTCCTTTGCTTTGAGATATTTGAGATTCACACATTTGTTCAAGTACATAGATTCTGATTGAATAGTAGATCGACAGATCTTGTTATTCTCTTAATATCTTGAGTAGCACGTACTTCTGAGCAAGTACTATCTGAAATTCTAAAATTGCTGATCCTTGAAATAAAATTCATTTCAGTTGTGGGTTTTTAATAAATTGAGATGAATGTAAAAATCCCCCCCTCCCCTCCCTCCAGGAACAAAGAGCTCTTATTAAAGTATAGAAACTCAAGTCTATCTTTCTACTCTAAAGAACATTTCTTACTAACATTTCTGGTAAGGCAATAAATGCTCCAGAATAATCTTCAATATATGCTTGCAAAGATTACACTGTTTAATATCAATAACAACAACAAAAAACAAAACAAAAAAGAAAAAACAAAGGAAATAAAAAAGACACTTCAAAATTTTAGGCTAAAATATGCATAAAAGACAGTAATGGCAGTATTTTTTGGAAATGATGTAAATGTCATATACTTATCAAATAATGTCATGCTTATTAAAACTACAGTTAAGGACTTAAGAGATGTACAGTAAATACACTGCTGAGGTCCATTTATCTAAATATTAATACCACAATGTAATTACTACCCAGAAGATGATGATGCTACTTGGGAACATAAGTACTGTACAATTTTTACATTGTAAGGCACTTTTACTCAGCATGTGATGAAAATATGGACAATCAAAATATTGTAGGTTTACAACCAAAGGTGATTTTTTTCATGTGACTTCAATTTATATTTCAATTAACCAAAGATTATTCAGCCAATCACACCACAGTGAAAAAAACAGGTAGTCAGCCACTTATCTAGCCAACCAAAAGGTAAAGTGCTATTCTGGTTGCTAGTGGCAGGGAAAGGGCCAAAGAAACCCATACAAAGTCATATATTTTACTACACAACAAATCCATCAACTGACAGCTGTAGTAGTTGAAGTTCATTATATAATTATTGACTGGCCATGATTACCCCTGGCACCTTCCATTTTTCCTTAAAAAAAAAAAAAAATCATTACAGTAGTTGTCCAAAAATGAAGGAGCTCTGTTTCTCCATGGGTAAGCTCTATGGCACACAATGTAAAAATGACCTAGACACAGTGATTTGAAGATTTAAGAAATAATGGTTTTCAAGCTGTTGTAAAGAAATAAAGTACAGATCCTTTGGGAAAAGTCACATAGCTTGGTAAACAAACATTTAGATCTGTCCTTGCACTTCAAGTCATGATTTTGAAAATGAATCACATACACATGATGGTTATCAAAAACAAAAAGAGAAAACAGAGGGCAATCCACTTCTAAAGCTAGTTTCCTTCTAAAAATAACAATAAAGACGGTTAAAATAAAGCAAGCATTTAGTCCCTTGATTTAAGTAAATGTGTGAATACACACTTGACAAACGTGTTCTTAAGGGACTAACAGTTAAAAAGTTCAGTCACTAAGCACAGTGTAATTTTCCACTTGTTACATTTAAAAACTGCTGTTCTATCAGCTGCAGAATATCTCAATGTACAGTCAAATTAACATGATTTTTTTATTTGCAACTTTGCTTTATTGTGGTAGGCTAACTAATAATTCAGAAATCAGAATCCCTACCCTTGGTATTGAGGTGCTATGGTAATATTAGGCAGACCACAACTAAAGTTTTTTTGGTTTTGCCATAAAGAAATACATAAATGTGCTTCAGCAGTAAGTGGAAGAAAATACCACTAGCCAGGAATGCCAGTGTGAAAATCCTTTCTAAATAGCTGGGTTCTTAGGCTTTCAGAAACAATTCTGATGATCAATAAAAGAACGCCAAGCCCTACCAGGAAAAAAGCAGGGCGCAAAAGCCTATTTAATAGATAACCAAACAATGACTGAAAACATTAAAAATATTAAATAAGTTTCTAAAATAGTGGTCACAAAATTAAAAATAAATACTGTTTTATGCAAAGACTGTTTTTTACTTCTACAGCACGCGAGACCTCCTTACATACTTTGGGCCAATATGTGAAGTGTTCCACACGACAGGGCACTTGAGAAGAACAGGTTTCAGATGTGGTGTCTAAAGTTCTTAGCAGGTGGTAACCCCTTAAATCTGAAAGAGGTTTAATTTAAAACTGTTGCCAAATGTTGGTTTACACTTGAAAGGATTCAACCATTTTGCCAGAAGCTCTTTGTAGGACATGGAAAGAGAAGAAGTGTATTATCATGAGAATTTTGGCATAAGCACTGGAGCTCACAGCTCATGATCGCCAGCTGCCCAAGTCCATGCTGGTCAGTGAGAACAACTCTGACAGGAACCAAATGAAAAGCTTCAGCACACTTCTTGGAAGAGACTTTTAGCATGTGCTTTCAAAGCTAAGATAAAAAGAAGGTTCTCTTCATTTCTAGCCTCCATTACTTGAGTGTGAAAAAAAATCCACAAATTACCATGTGTTGCCACCAGAGGCATGTTTGCGTTGTGAAGTGAAATTTTCTTACGTTTCCCTTGAGCATGAATCCACTAAACAAACTTAGACACTCTAAACAGTAGAACTTGGTTCAGTCCAGAAATATAGCTTACTTCATTTCAATGTCTGCTTTAACTGTTGACACTATACACAGGGTTAATAGTGTTTCAATTGCTTCTCAGAAACTGCAAACTACAGCTACGTAATATCAACATGTCAAACTCAGCCGTCTAGAGAAGGCTCATAAAACAAACAAGATGTTTTTAGGCAGTTCAATGAAGGATCTAAGAGTTGGGCAGTAAAAAGTTACAAACCCTTTTAGAAAACAGTGAAAAAAGAATAGTAGTTATGGATGTCTTATTCATTCCCAGTTTTCTAACTCTGTCCCATGAACCTGTTCAAAAGATGATAAGAAAATGTAAAATATGATGCTTGAGGGGAACACAATCAACATAATGTTATTGAGGAGTGAGAATATCTTATTGATTTGACATTGTAACTACATTTATTGATAAAGTAGATTGCTTGTTTTTATAGTTACAAAACTGGCTAGTTACAAAACAAAAACAAAAACAAAAACACAAAACTACGCAAGCCTATATAATCCTCAGCATTCCGGTAACATGCTCTTAACTAAATACATTAGGATTAAAAAATCTTACTGCATACCACTACCTCTTCATGTATTTACCAGTGGGTATTACACCCTGACAACGGATCCCATATAATTAACATTCATACCTAGTTTCCGTTAAGTTGTTGCTGAGTTTGTTGCTGATCAATTTCTACTTTTCCCCGGCTTTTACTCTCTCGTTCCTCATCTTCTTCATCTCTCTCATCATTTCCACTATGGTTTTTACAATACAGTCTACAATGATCAAAGATATTGTTGATGAGAATACATCTATGTTATCATTAGCAGATGAGGCTGGTACTCATAAAATATGGGTTTCCTCATTCTCATGTAAAAACACCCCACAATTAATTACAGGTCCATTTCTATCTAAAAGACAGGAAAGCACACTGTGATAACAGAAGTTCATCTGGGATAAAACCTCTAGCTAAGGGTGGCATTGATCACAAAGGCAATTCCTGATTTTGCCCAACAAGTTTAAAAGCAAGGCTTTGGGTCAACTTGAAAATACCAACTTTGGGTGTACATTTGAAATAATAAAATTCTATACATTTGATTTATATACATAATTTACAGGTCGCATTTCAAGAAATATATTCTATATATACTGCTACTATTTATATTCTATGAAACAATTTTACTCAAACTCTTCAAATGCCTTTTCATCATTAGTGTTCTGGCCTCCTCTAGAATACCTTCCTTCATGAATTATCCAAAAGTCCCCAAACTATATCCAGCTCTGTCTCTCTCAATCTAGACTGGTCCCTACAACTTCTCTTTGTCTCTTGACACTGACTTTGTTAGGCTGGATCAGGCCGGACTGCTATGCTTGACCAACTGGTTAAGGTGGTGGTGATGGCCAGATTTCTCCACTGTAAAGGGAGTCTTCCTCCTTCAAAACTAGAAAGTGATTCCTGGAGTGATTCTTTGGCAACATGCTTTTCCAACAACCTTCTACTTGGGTATATACGCTGCATTTTTGAAATTCATTAAATATTTAATAAAAAGAGTAACGTCTGGTGATTTGGGATAATCAGAGAAAGGTAGGCTGATTTGAACTCTGTTAGTGTTAGGTCAATTATATACAGGATGGAACAACGCTTAGAAAATGTTCACTGTCTGCCCTCTTGTGGTCAGTAGTGGGTAAGAGACTATGCAGGAATTCCCAAGGCACAAACAAGATGGCGCAAACTAGGTGTAACATTAGTGAAGGTGGGGGTACAACAGCAACAACTACAATTTAGTTTTGCTCATTATTTTAGGGACTCAAAACATTTTTATCAGCTTTAAAAGAGCTATGGGGAATTTGTACTTTTTAAATGTTGCGCACTGGGAACTACCCTTTTTTTTAAAATTTCAATATTTTAAATACTAAGAGATTTCTATACAGTGTCACCTATGAAGCATCTTCTCAAAAATATAACCTGAATAAAATCAGACCTTTGAACCAACTTACAGTTTACACAAAATATGGGGGGAGGGTTAGAGATACAAGTTAAATATATCAAGTCTAAAAGGTATCTGCAAGACAACTGAGGAAATGTAGAAATGGACTGGGTACAAGATAATGTTCTTTTTTGTGTGTGTGCTGGAGATGGAACTCAGGGCCTTGCACTTGCTAGGCAAGCACTCTAACCACTGAGCTAAATCTCCAGTCCGAGATAATGTTAAGAAATAACTGTTCACATTAAAATGTGATAATGGGATAGTGATTATGTAGGAAATACCGATTTTGGGGGATGGTACTGGGATTGGACCCTGGGCTTTTGCACTATACTACAACCCTGGCGCTTATAAAAATTATTTTTTATTTAGAGCCAGGGTCTTGCTAAATCGCTAAGCTGCCCAGGCTGGGTTTGACCCTGTGATCCTCCTGCCTCAGGCTTCCAGAGTGCTAGGATTACGGGTGTGCCCCACCACACCTGGAAAAAAAAATCTACTTTTTTTTTTTTAATCTACATTTTTAAGAGATGCATATTGAAACACACAGGGACAAAATGAGAAGAGATTTTACCTTAAC
Source organism: Hystrix cristata (assembly GCA_004026905.1). NCBI lineage: Eukaryota > Metazoa > Chordata > Mammalia > Rodentia > Hystricidae > Hystrix > Hystrix cristata. Next base: position 55,168 of record PVJO010002603.1, read on the forward strand.
ATACTTTTGGGGTAAAAATACAACACATGAAACAACTGTGGTGATAACTATGTAAATGGTGATAGGGAAAGTTGTTATACTACTGTATTGTTGTGTATATTTGGAAATCATTTTAATAAAAAGTTTCATCTAAAAGGTCAAGTCCTTTATTGTCAGAACAAATTTTAATCTTTTCATAGAATTTTCATTTGTGAAGTATTTCCCATAATCCCTTACATGCCCTTCATTTGTCTAGGCACCAAGGTCATAGATGCCAGTTGAACAAACAAGATCCCCGCCACTGAACTCACATTTTATGGTGAGAGACTAACATTTTAGAAATTCATATTAAATAATTTAAAAATTCAATAAAGACAAAAATCAGGATAAACAAACATAAAATTGATTATATACTCCTCTCTTGCCTTTTTAAATATGACTAAGTCAAAAAGGCTAGTAATGAAAGTCATATTTAGAAGACACTGAAGCCACTTCATTCAGAAATATATCTCTCCTTATATTTCCTCCCATTTGTTGGTTCCTCTCTCCTCAAATTATTTGCACATAGACCCTCTTTTGAATTCAGTGGTCTCTATCTGCAAGCCACATTACAAGCAGATTTAAGAAATACATTTGTATTGTTATTTTGTTTTTTGGAGACAGGGTCTCACTATGTTCCCCAAGTTGGCCTCCAACTTGCTATGTAGCCCAGGCTGGCCTCAAAGTCATAATTCCTACTTCAGCCTCCTGAGTGCTGGAATTATGGTGTGCACTACCACACCCAGTCTAAGAAAGACATTTTGATGTAGAAAATAAAAAGAGCAATTCCAATCATCATGGATCCCAGTGCCAATACTTTTATTTAGAGATGGCCACTGAAACGTGGTTTTTTTAACACTTAAAAAGTAAAATCAACTTAAATGTCTAAAGTAAGAAAACAGATCATAAAAGAGTATATATAAGAAAATCCTGCCAGATGTGGTGGCACACGTCTGTAATCCCATCATTCAGTAGGCTGAGATAGGAGGATCACCATGAGTTCGAGGCCAGCCTGTGCTATATAATGAGTTCAAGGCCAGCATGAACTACGTAGCGAGACCCTGTCTCAAAAAAAAATTCTGTTTTTATAAATACACACAAATAACAATTATATAAGTGTCTAGAAGAAGTATTCCAAAAAATTTAAAATTGTTACCTCTGGGTGGTAAAATTAAAGCCAACACTAACTTTTCGTTGGTTTGTTTTGAGACAGAATCTCACTACGTAGCCCAGACTGGCCTTGAATTCTTGATCTTGCTGCCTCGGCCTCAGAAGTGCTGGGATTACAAGCTTGCAACACCATGCCTGGCTAACTTTGTTTTTTTGGGGGGGTGCTGGGTAACTTTTTAATCTTATCGAATTTTCCAGTTTTTCCAAACTGAAAAAAGGTAATTAGAATATCTGAAAAAAGGTATTAGAGTATCTGAATAAAATTTAATGCAATAATTCTTCACATAATCGGATTGTAGATGTTTAAAATAGGTTTATCTCAAAATAATGGCTAATAATGTACTGTTCATGAAAATATTCATACACCACAGAATTGTCTAATGCAGAGTATGAAAACTGCCTCTTTTCCTGCATTCTGACACAACTAACAACAGGTAATAACAATAAGTTTGTTGATTGTGTTTCAAGAACTCTTGCTATGGATACAAAAACATGCACATATATGTGGAAGGGCATCCTAAGGATGAGTGAGTAGAATGATGGTGGGTCACACGGGTCCCTGACGACACTGAACTGTGCCCTACATCTAGACTCCTTTCCTCCGCACATCATTATGTAAGAAACAACTCTCTCTCTGGTGGAATCTATTTTTCCCATTATGTAAGGTACACATAATCATTACAAATAGAAAATTATACCATGTTTACTCTTCTAGATAAAACTGTCAAAAATTTTGGATTTAAAATTATATTGAATTTATAGATTGATTTGATGAGAACAGATATTCTTCAATGCTGAATCATTCTATTAAGGAACATATTTTACCATTCATCTGTGTCTTGTAAAATATTTTTTAAAGAAGGAAAAGGGTCACTGCGTGCACGTGCCTGTGCGCACGTGTATGTGTGTGAATGGGCGCAGGCATGCACATGTGTGTGTGCAGGCAGGGAGGGGGATGACCATTTTCCCTTTACATATTCTAATCAGTGATTTTTAAAAGTCATCTCATATTCTACAGCATAAAGAAGTGCTCATTAATTTTACTAAATTCAGAGTTGATTCCTCTGAATTTTCTTGGTAATGACACTAATGAAAATATTGATCATTTTATTTATTATACATTTTTCTTTCTTTTTTTCCATTGAGGGGAATGGAACCTAGGGCCTCTTGAATATCAGACAAGTTCTCTACCACTGAGCTACACCCTCAGCCTGCCCCTCTTTCTTCTCTTGTTGCACCAGCTTAACCTTCCAAAAGAACACTGGAAATCATGTCAGTAGCTGGGTATTCCTATCTGGATGAAAGCGCATGGCTCAGTTAGAGAGGAATGTGAGTCCAATGGCTTAGTTAGAGAGGAATGTGAGAATTGCTGGAGACTCATCAAATACAAGGGTTAGGCCTCAGTCCTTTAAATCTCTGTGGATGAGGCCCAAGCATGGACATTTTCAGAGAGGGCCCCAACTAACCCAGAGGATTCTGGGGCTCACTCCAGGATAAGAACCAATGCTTCTTCAAAATTAAACTATTCCTGTTTTCTCTTAAGCATCCACTAAGTTTCCTAGCTTTCCAGACATGATGACATATGCCTGTAATTCCAAGTACTCTGGATGCTAAAGCAGGAGGATCACAAATTAGTTTAAGCCATTTAGTGCGACTCTGTTTCAAAACAAAAACAAAAAATTTAAAGGCCTGGGAATGTAGCACAACACACCGTGGGTTCAATCCCTGGTATCGGAAAAAAAATTTCCTAGTTTTCCAAGAGCACTCTTGTTATGGTACTTTAAGATTCAGAAATTGATGTTGAATATTATAAAATGTTTCTTTACCATCTATGGGGAAGGTTTTTTTCTTTATTAACTACAGTAGATCGTATTAACGTATTTCCTAGTTTTGAACATCTTTAAATTCTTGGGATTACAGAGCTGGATGATTTACCAGTATTTTACTTAGATTTTTGTATATTTACAAAAGTGAGACCGGCCTAGAGTTTGTTCTTTTATCTTTGTCAGGTTTGACATTAGAGGTATGCATGCTTTATAGAATGAGCCAAAATTTCCATCTCCTTCTATGTGCTAGATCTCTTCAAATAACATTGGAATTATGCACCCCTTAAACACTTGAAAAAGCCTGGGGATTTACCTCAGTGGTAGAGTGCTTGCCTAGCAAGTGTAAGACTCTGAGTTCTATCCCCAGCACGTTCCACCCCCCAAAAAAGAAAACCTGACAGAACTCCCTGGAAAGATATTTGTGCCTTTATAATTAAACAAAATTTGATAAAATTTATAATACAGCACTCCACCTTTTGCAGGCACATAAATGATTTAATGACTGTCTGTGGAAGCTGCTTTTTACACAGAATACTAGACCCTGAAGTTACTGGTTTATTGCACACTAGGCATGTAAGAATATGGAAAGGCTTTACCACTTTTATTTTATTTATTTATTTATTTTTTTGCAGTGCTGGGGATCAAACTCAGGGCCTTGTGCTTGCAAGGCAAGCACTCTAATCACTGAGCTAAATCTCCAGCCTGGCTTTACCACTTTTAAAGGCCAATTAAATTTCAGAGAGTGTTACCATATTACACTCCACTTGATTAAACAAATGGAGCCATTATAGATATACATTATAATACCAGCCCAAGGAAGCACAGTAAGTGGAAGAACCATAAAAACGATAGCATGACATGCAATCCTAAAACTCCAAACGCTTCCTTCTATGTGGTGCTGGGGGTCAAACTCAGGGTCTCATACATGCTAGAGAAGTGCTCTACAACTGAGCTACACCTCCAGCACCTTCGAATCCTACACTGTCATCATCCTTCCAAGATTACCTCTTGGTTTGTATCTTCACAACTGTCTCCTGACTGGTCTTGTCCCTCTTGTTTCTGTCCCACTCAAAGGTCTTGCGCATGCCCTTCTCTCCGCCTGGAAGACCTCCTTTAAGCTCACCTCTGTCCTTCCTGGGTCAGCTCTAGCACTATTTCCTTCAGGAAATACTTAAACATTCCACTATAGACTAGGTTAGCTCTTCCTTATAATAGGCTCTCACAGCACTTTGTAATGACTTTAGAGTGCTTATATAATTTGTAATCAGGTGTTTACTTGCCTAGCCACTTAGTTAATAGGTCTCTCCTTACAGACTGCAAGCTTCATGAGGACAAAGTCTGTGTCGGTTCTCCTGGCACAGAGTAAGCATAATACTGGATGAACAAATGCTAATCCAGGGGTATGGAGGAAGAAGGAAATGTCAATCACAATTCTCACGCCTTATATAATATCCTCGGTTCTCTATACTTGACTAAACACCACCTAAGAATAGAGATCAAGTAAACTAGTGTCATCTATTTAAGGGGAGTTACTGATTAACAATTTTAGGAAAACAGACAATTGTTTTCTTACTTGTAAATTCCTCGTGACATATTTTCAATGTATTTAGCTTTGTCTTGTACTCCACAGTGGTAATGGTAGGTCTTCACACAGGCTTTTATTTCACATCCAATAGTAGCACCAGGCTGACTGCAAAGTGTACATTTCTGTTTAAAGAAAGAAAAATAATCATAAACCATACTTCAGAGTTTAGGCAATCTTTTTTTGTTGTTGTCGCTGTTTGAGACAGGGTCTTGCTATGTAGTTCAAGCTGGCCTTGAGCTCACTATGTGGCCCAGGATGGCCTCGAACTTGTGATCTTCCTGCCTCAGCCTCCTCCATGCTGGGATTACACACCCGGCTAGGCGATCTTATTTATCTATTTTACTCATATTTCAGCCAAACCTTTATGTTTATAAAGCCAACAGCAGTCACTTTCTATTTTTATTGTTTTTTTTTTTTGTTTTTTTTTTTTGTGGTGCCGGGGATTGAACTCAGGCCCTTGTGCTTGCAAGGCAAGCACTCTAATCACTGAGCTAAATCCCCAGCCCTTCTATTTTTAAAAAGGAAAAAAAAACAGAACTCATTATATAGCATATAATTAGAATAATGTTGCGGCCAGACACAGTTGTGTGCATTGGTAATCCCACCTACTCAGAATTTTGAGGCAGGAGGCTCACTTGAGCCCAGGAAACCCCATCTCAAAGCAAAACAAAATAAGCCAGGCATGGTGGCATACGCCTATAATCTCAGCACTTGGGAGGCTGAGGCAGGAGGATCACTGTGAGGCCAGTCTGGGCTACACAGTGATTTCAAGGCCAATCTGCACTCTAAAGTGAGACCTTGTCTCAAAAAAACCAAAACAAACAAAAAATAATAATGCTGCAATTTAAACCATACTTTGATAAATCTTCTAAAGTCATCCCTTGATGTTTCTTTTACTTAACATTTATAAACTGCCAGGGTGTTAGAAAAAACATCCTAGCCAGGAGAGATCTGCCATCTAAATACTGTAGACAGAAAACACTCCTTGATAATGCCAAAACCAAAAAGAATAATACTGCTTATTTCAGTGGTCTGACTTCTTTTCCTCCCTGAATCAGATCCTTTCCAAATCTGACTGGGGGACAGAATGAAAAAACAAAAAGCAACCCCCTCAGAGAGGGGTCACTATCAAGTAGGCAAAAGGACAAAGGGAAACGAAAGGATGCGAAATCTTTCAGGACTTCTCAGTTTGGCCTATATGAGCCTCACCTAAAGAATGATCTGAGATTAAAAACTAACTGGTGAAAAATGGATTTCAGAGTCAAATATGTTTGAGAAATACCAGGTTAAGTAGGTTGCTTTACTGTAGAACTTCTGATAGCCTTTTCTTCAGGAAGAAGTATACAGTAAACAGTTTTTAAGTTTACTGAACTCTAAATGCCCCCCTTTTTTTAGAGCAACGTGGAGCATCCTGATAGACAGCCATGGTTAATTTCTTTTGGAGCACATGCTCAAGAAATGCTAGGTTAGGAGTGTAGAGATGAACAATAAGTTGATCAAGAGAGTTGAATTGTTGGGCGGGGCGTGGTGGTGCAGGCTGAAGTCCCAACACTCAGAAGCCTGAGACAGGAGGATCACTGCAAGTTTGAGGTCGCCCTGGGCTACATAGTGAGTTCAAGGCCAGCCTGAACTACATAGCAAGATCCTGCCTCAAACAACAAAAAACAAAAGGGAAAAAAAAGGGGAGAGAGTTGAACTGCTGTCCTACTCACCTAATTGAACTTTAGTTGTATGATACATTTCTGCATTATAGAATAAAATGATTTCCCCCTTTTTTTAGTACTACAGATTGCTTTTTAAAGTTTCATTTTTAAGAGTAATCACAGTATCAATAAACTGAACTAGATCAAAATGGAAAAGATAAGAAGAATGTTCACATTTTAAAATAGCAAGTTTTATGAAGAAAGGGTCATTTCTAGTGGAGTCCAAGATGGTGACTGTCTGAAAACATTACATGAGACTGAAGGAGAACTTCACAATCAAGGGGTCGGATACCACCAGAATCCAAAGAGCAGCCATTAAGACCTATATGCTACACTACAATATAAAGTTGCAAATGAATCTAAGTAAGCCTGTCCATGTAATTCTCACTTTATTTTTATTTATTTATTTAGGTGCTGGGAATCGAACTCGGGGCTTTGCAGTTGCTAGGCAAGCATTCTACCACTTGAGCTAAATCCCCAGCGTAATTCTCACTTTAAATGGAAATATGAGGATAGAGACACAAGTTAAATAGTATCATGAGGATGCAAACAATACTAAGACATTCTACAGGACAATTAATTCATTTCCTTCAACAAGTTAATAGCATACAAAAAAATACCAAAAGCAACCAAGAAAGGGTGAATGGCCTGTGCTGTATTAAATAAGGGATATACTGTTTAAGAACCAAATGTAAAGTGTAGTCATCCTTTGGAATTCAATTCAAATAAATCAACCTTATCATTTTGAGACAGTTGGGGAAATACAAATATGAACTGGTAACTATTAACTTATAAGGTATGTGATGCTGTTGTTAGGTAAGAAAATGCCCAATTAAGAGATGTATACTGAACTAGGTAGATGTGAAAGTCTGAGCTCTGCTTTAAAATACTTCAAACAACAAGAACCAAAGACAAAGATGAAATGAGTGCTGCAAATACTTGATAACTGTTGGGTCAAGGTGATAGATGTGTTACTAGTCTTTCTTAACTGGATGTTTTAAAATTTCCATACCAAAATATTGAGAAATTAAAAGTCATTTCTAGAGATGACTGCTGTCATAAAGAAAAGACTCTGCACTCCACTGACATTCTATATTCATAAGCTTTAAAGGAATAAGTGATTAATAAGAACACCAGTATTTCTTTTTTTTTGGTGCTGGCAATTGAACGCAGGGCCTTGTGCTTGCAAGGCAAGCACTCTAATCACTGAGCTAAATCCCCAGCCCCAACACCAGTCCTTCTTGAAGCTTCTTATTAATAATTCAGAATGTTTAAAAACATGAGACTAAAACACATTTTATTAATGGAAACTTTAAAGTTATAATAAACATCTTAAGAGATATAACGGTTTAGATGTAATTTAAACAAAAGACCCCAAAACTTTTTCTTTTTATTAAAAAAAAAAAATTAACAATATTGGGTGGTTCTCAATGCTACATTAGGGTTATGGAATTTTTCTTTAAGCAAGCTTATACAGTGTAACATTTTAAACTTTATAAGGTTTGACACCTTCGTACCTTCATTTACTTTATTAAAGTACTTGCAAATACTCTAAAACAGAAACCTTTCTTGTATAATTTTCTTAAAAAATGAAGTTGCAAAAAAAAAAAAAACAAGAAATGAAGTTGCATAGAAAGAGGAATAAGTTTCAGTAACATTAGCATCTTTTATTATATTACACGTAAGTCAAATATATACCTTGTTTTAACATATGAACTACTTAAATTTCCTGATGAACATATTTGAGATATGTTCTAAGTAGAGAATCAAAAATAATGTGGCATAGCACAAACATAAAAATCACAGACCATTCTTTTTCCTCGCTTAATCTCCTGAAGTACAGTTTTAATATCAAAATCTCCAAATTCTGCTCTTGATGTTGTTGTGAGTTGGACTGTGCCAGAAGAAAACAACTAGAGAAGAAAAATGCAGAAAACAGTACCAGAGTCCTTATGAGAAAAAGAATCAACAAGATAATAACAAACATGTTATACTGCTTTAATTTCCAGAGCGAAAGATAAGTTTTCTTAATAGGTACCAAGTCAAATATTCTAATATATTCATATCCAATTAAAATACAACCCAAAATAAGAACACTGGGGGAAAAAAAGATTGCCAGCATGAAGCCAAGATTAAATACCCAACTTCAAACAACGAAGATTTCAACAATATCACCCTGTTGTCGCAACTGTTTTACATTTCCACAAAGTTTCAAAGAATAGTTCACATAACAAATTTCAACCATGGTACAAATGAGAGAATCTCCCACATTTCTTGTTTCTTTTCAAAACAGACATGTCTGGAATCTACTCCATGGGGGTCCTAGACACAGATATTTTGGAAAAAACTCCTCCAGTAAATCTTATATGCACTTTACTCAAGAACTTCTGATACAGCTAGTTTTAAAAATCATAAATGGGATGAGTGATTCAATACAATTTTACTCAAAAACATTTCTGTACTCTAAGTCGGGCCTGGATTTAAAGATGCAAAGATAAAAACATTTTCACCTTATTCTTATCCTCAAGGAATTCAAGGGTCTATTATGGAAGGTAGGTCCATCAATAGATAATTGCAATACAATGTGCTAAGTTCAATAATAGCGATATTTATTACATTAGAGGCCTCAAATACCTCATGACATATTTATAAAGATGAAATTCTTATAGCTGTGAAATAATTATTAATAATCACAGCCAGCCTGATGGATTATACTGAATATAGTAACAATAATTAATATTACTTCAAATCCTACTAAAATATAAAGGCTACTTTTTCAAAGTCTAAAGTTCATAGGCTATTACTATCCATAAGTAAAACACTAATGCTAGGGGGGAATTTTCTATTTGGTTACTAGTTAAATGATTTTCAAAAAATGTGGGCTTAAAAGCACATTTTAAAAAGAACCATGCTTACCATGCACTTATAATGTGCAGCTGCCTTCTTGGCATTAAATATATGCAGTTTTCCTCTTGCTTCATTTTCTTCCTCACCTACATGACAAAATCCACATTTAGGCCTGGTGTCACTGGGGCTGCTTCTGTGTGGAGACCTATCTCTCTGCAAATGGAAAAGAAAAAAAGCACTTTAGAAATGCTATCTGACCGAGATATATCATTTATAAGTACAAAATAACCATGATGAATGTGATCATTATGTATACAATGTACCAATACATGTTCTTGGTTAAAAAAAAAAAGCAGTCAAACTTCAAAAAAAAATGCTACCAGTATTTCAAGCTTATTTAACATTCCAAATGATAAACCCTGTCTATAAACACAGTTTAAATGAAATAATCATGATGTAACAAAAACTAGAAATCCAATAGTTTCCTACTTACATAGGAACTACTTTCCATTTCATCTGTTCCATGGGAAGATGTGGACCTGGTATCTTCCGACAGTCCTTTAAAATTAGTTTTTCTTGGTCTTCCTTTGCGACTTTTCTTTTTACTTTTTGGGGATGAGGGCTCCAGTTCATGTTCATTACAACTTTCTTCTAAATCAGCTGCTTAAAAATGAACAAAAGCTTTATGTAGACCAATCTTAAAAGGAACATTAGTTTATCAGTCCATTGGACACAGGTTTTCCTTATAATTAAATCACTAGAAAAGAGGAGAAATGCTCTGTGTTATAATCAACACAGCAACCTAAGGTTTCAGTTAAATGCAACCAAAAAACCCAAATCACAATAGTTTCATTATAATCACTGTAACCTTAATTATTTCCTTTGAGTTGCAATTTTGTAAAAATGAGTTTTGTGATCTTGATGGTATAATTTTACTTTGTCTTTTGTTTTTCTGAGACAGGGGTCTCCCTAAGTAGCCCAGGTTAGCCTCAAACTTGAGATTCTCCTGTCTCAGACACCTGAGTACTGAAATTACAGGTGTGAGTCACCACACAATTGCTTTCAAATATTTTAAAGTCATTTACGGGAAAAGCAGAACGAGTTTCTCAGTCACACTGACCACATTTCAGGAGCTTATCAGCCACATGTGACTAGCTGCAGCAGTACTGAGCTGGATGGTTATAGACTGCTTCCATCACTGCAGAAAAGCCTTGGTCTAGATAGCTCGCTCTTCAATCATCACGAAAACTAAATGAACAAATTCATCAAAGACATCATCTATAATTGAACTGAGCAAGTAATTAAACAAATATTAAGTACAAAAGGAGTTTCTAACACAATGGGCAGAAAGGAAATGTTCCAAGTTAGCTGTGTATACTTTAATGGATCGAATAAAATTTATGTATAAATTTCAGAATTCTATTTCCCAGCAATTTGAACATAATTTCTGGCACTAATGGAAGCTATTTCTATTCAATTAGTAACTACAAATACTTATTAAGGGTCTACTGTATATAGAGAATGTATTTAAGTCCTATAAAATGTATAAAAACTAAATTCTTACTTGTCTTAGGGTTGAACCATAAAAGTTTTAGGCATAGCCACCTAGTACCTTCCTTGGTTTTTCCTTTACCATGTTATTCATTCTAAAGACTAATTTCTCAACAAAAAAGCACATCAGCTCCTCCTCTCTGATGCTAATGTCTGACTGTCTGTCTATTTACTGGCAGTACAGGAGTTAGAACTCACAGCCTTCATACCATGCTAGAGTCGCAGCCCTTTCTTAAAAATTTTACTGGTACGTTTTAGAGATACAGAATGATCACACTCATCACAGAGAATTTGTACATGTGCATGATGTATCTTCATTTTTCTTTTTCCCCCCTTTCCCTCCCCTCCCTTCAACCCTTCTTCTCCTCCTTATTTACAAAAGCTTTGTTTCCATTTCTTCCTTCCTTTCTTTATTTTTTTTTCTCTTGCTAACCTTTTTTTTTCCAAAGAGGTTACCTAGGCCACTTGCTATCCCTTTTTAAAAAAATTTACTTTAAGACAGGGTCTTGCTAAGTTGCTAAGCTGCCCAGGGTGGACTCAAACTCAAGATCCTCCTACCTCAGTCTCCTAGCGTGATGGATTACTTTAAATGATTTTTTTAAAGAAATAAAAGCACATACATTATGGTATGAAAAGGGCAATTCAATTAGTATACTTGAATATATGTAAAAATCCAGGGAAATTGCAAGTATTAGACTGATTGCAAAACAGTTAAGTTACATGAATGCAACTTCACATAACTATCATGGGACTGGAGGGATTTAAGGGGAAGAGGTGTAAGTTATCGGACAATGATTTACAGGGAACAAGATAAATTTATGTAACTCTTCCTATGCAGGCAGAGAACTAAACATATTTCCTGACAATAACACTATATCATATTTCATATAAATGCATACTACCCACTTTCAATATTCAAAGTGACAATGTTTAAGACAGGGAACATCATTAAAGTTGTTAGAATTACTTATACTTGCCAAAAAGTACACGTTCTTAAATGAAAAATCACAGCTAAATATTTCAATTTTTGATATATATTGGTATATATAAAACATTGCAGTTTGTGCATAATTCGGTTCAAGAACACTTTTGTTTGCAAACAATTTGGTTTGTAAACAGAAATGTTTGGCAAAATTTTGTTTTTGTTTGCAAACTCTGTGTCAAGTGATGCACACAACTGTGGCCATCTTTCCTGCAGGAACAAAAACATCGCCATCTTTTCCAAAATCACAGAAAAAAATTAAGTTCATGAACCAAGGTACTACTGTATATATAAAACATTTCATTATCTATAATAAAAATCACCAATACCATAATACTACATTATTAAATGTCTGTAAAGAAATTACTTAAGAACTGATTCTATCAGCAGGCACTCGAGACTACTTTTCCACATGGCATATTTGTCTTAATATAGAATCATTCAGCAAAAAAATTTTAAGGGACTTTAACAGCAATAGTAAATTTGCAAAGGATTAATAGATTTAGTTGTTTGATTTTCAAATTTCCAGAAAGTAAAAAGAATAATGATAAGTTAAAAGGCAAACAATAAAGTAGAACAGTACTTTCTATATTGTAACAAAAGATTATTATCCTTATAAAAATTCATATACAATTAAGATCCCAGTGGACAAATGGATCAAGGAGGAGATGAGAAAATTCATGAGATATATATAGTTAATAAACATATTTTTTAAATATTTAATTTCTGCCAGCCATGGTGGCACACACCTGTCCCATCTGCTTGGGAGGCTGAGGCAGGAGGATCAAAAGTTTGAGATCAGTCAAGGCAACTTAGCAAGACCTTGTCTCAAAATTTAGAAAATTAAAAGGGCTTGGCAGGTTGCCTAGAACCTGAGAGGCCCTGGGTTCAACCCCCAGTACCAGGAAAAAATTTAATTTCCCTAGAGCTAAAGTGCAAATTAAATGATGTATTATTTTCACCTATCAAAACAGCAAATTTTAAACAGTTATAAAAATTACAAAAAAACCAACAAAAATGTGTTAGAAGTAAAATTATAAAAGAAGTCCTCTCTAAATGGTGAGCACAGACCATGCTTTTAGATAAACAGGATCAACATTAGAAAATAAATTCTTGTTAATGTAATTTAATAAAGTTTCAATAAAATGGAACTTTAAGATGATTCTATAGTTTTCTGGAAGAGTAAATGGACAAGAATATAAAAAATATCTTTTAAAAAATAATAAATATACTATACAGTAACAACAGTTAAAATACTGGCATGAGAATACACACATATCAGTGAAAGAGAACAGCAAGTTTGAAAAAAGATCAAGTAGATGAGAAGGGTAAGTTTGAAAACAGACCGATAAGCATTCAGGAGCTGAGAATAAGATAATGGCGGCATTTCAGATGAGTGGGGAAAAGATGAGATGGCACTACTGGCTATTTTTTAAAAATGAGATTCCATTCCTCATACTCTATGAAAAAAATCAGAGATGGACTTAAAAATCTAATCATTAAATAAATGATAAATGTAGTAGAAGAAAAAGATTTTTCTTTTGATACTCTCAGGGTTGGAACATGTAAGAAGCCATAAAGGAAAAGAGAGATGTTACTAAAAATAAGTTTTTTATAGAGCAAAAGATACCAAACTAAGTTAAAAGACAAATCAGGCTGGGAATACCCAGCACCACAAATGGCAACAACAAAAATATAAATTGAGAAATCATTTGCATATAGTGGCTGAGAAGTAATCCCTATATCATAGAGACTACCTACAATTCAACTTTACAAAGATAAACGTGCAAGAGAAAAATACAAAAAGGATAGGAATGGGTAATTCGTAAGAGAAATAAATAATGACAAAAAATATGAAGAGAAGCCCAACCTTACTAGTGGTAACAGAAAATTAAATGATAATAGTCAGACTGGCAAAAATTAAAGACTGAAAATATTAAACATTTAAGACTGACACCACTGTTGGGGATTTAGCTCAAGTGGTACAGCACTTGCCTAGCAAGTGCAAGGCCCTGAGTTCAATCCCCAGCACCAAAAAAAAAAAAAAAAAAAAAAAAAAAAAAAAAAAAAAAAAAAAAAAAAAAAAAAAAAAAAAAAAAAAAAAGAAAGAAAGAAAGAAAGAAAGAAAGAAAGACAGAAAGAAAAAAAGGACATAGCTGGTGGTAGCACAAACTGGGTAAATGGTTTCTGAAGCAACGTAACAGTGCTTATTCATAATGTTGAAAGCACAGAACCTTTGACCTGGCAGCCTCATTTCTAGGACTTTGTCCCACAGTCAAACGTACTAAATACGTATTTTCACAAGGAAGATCATTGCAGCATTATTTGTAACCATGAAAAAATAGATAATAGCCTATTTTTATTAATAAATCCTTAAAGTATGATCCTACATATTCTATGGAATATAACTTTAAAACAGAATGAGGTAGATCTGTATGCTGACAAAGTCTGTAATATATCACAGACTGAAAAGAGCAAGTTGTATAACACTGTATGTATGGTGTAATGTCACTGCATTAAAAACATATACCTGCATATATATGTAAATTTGTGTGCAAAAATGGCTCTGGGAAGATGTGTGTACACTGAATTATTATTACTGATTACTGCTTGTTATGGCTTATATATAGATCTTATTATGGTTTACATCTAGATGTCCCCCAAGAGCCTCATGCACTCATAGGTGGGCTTTTGGAAAGTGACTGGGTTATGGGGGCTTACAGCAGACTTGCTGTTAGGCTGTGGGGCCTGAGAGGCAAAGGTGGGTCCCTGGGGGCATGGTCTGGAAGGGTTTATCTCCTTCTCTGGCTCCTCACTTTACTCTGCTTCCTGGCAGCCCTGACATAAGCAGATTTCCTTACATCAAGCCCTTCCACCATGCCGCCGACTGTGCAAGGACTGAAACCTCTACAAACTGTGAGCTAAACTAAATCTGTCCCCCGTAAGTTGTGGGTGCCAGGTATTACATCTCAGTGATGAGAAAAGGGACTAAAGACAAGTGTATAGATGTGATCTGGGGTGAGCAAGGAGCTCTTTAAACTGATTTTAATATATTTTTGTACTAATTTCTTTGTAGTGCTGGGGATGGAACTCAGGGCCTCATGTGTGCAAGGCAAGCACTCTACCTCTGAGCTATACGCCCAGCTTACTTTTTTAAAAACACTGAGTGTTGTGCTACTTTTGTAATTATAAGAATTTGCAGTATCAAATGTGGTAAAGGGGATGGATGCCCATCTACCACTGATAACATAACCTAACATGATATTTTTAGAAAGTAATATGGCAATGCGTATCAGGGTCAAAAAGTTAAACTTTTCATTAAAATAGGGCACTTTTTAATACTCTTTGATCCAGTGATTTCAGTTATAGGAGTTTACACTAAAAAATAATTGAAAATGCACATGAAAATGTGAACACAAGCCAGACATAGCAACTCCATTTAATTTTTTCATGATTACAACCTATTGCATTTTCCTCACCAATTCAAAATTGTAAAAGTGTTTTAGCATTTAAAAAATAAATTTTTTCTTTTCTAATTATAAAAGAAGTACCTGCACAGAAAAAGTAAAACTCCTCCTGTTGGGTTGGGGATTTACTCAGTGGTAAAGTGCTTGCCTAGCAAAGCCCTGAGTTCGATTCCCAGCACCCGACCCCCTAATCTTCCTCCTACCTTCCACTTACACCTGCTCTGCACTTCCAGCTGGCTCCCCAGCCAGTTTCCCCTCCTCTCTCCCTCACTCCCTTGGAGGTACTCACTGTTAACTGTTTTCTTTCTCACCCTCAGAAACTGAGTGCCCTAGTTTGAGTCTTGGATCTGTCACATACTACCTATCCTTGGACAGAAGACCTCAAGGTCTTGAATAAATTATATGAGTCAGTTCATATAAAGTACTTAAAACAGTGCTTCGCACATAAGATACACTTAATGTTAGCTATTATTTTCTCTGAGTGTGCAAATGCTTTTCAAAGATACAACAAATGGAATTCTAAGCAAACTATTCTGTATCTTTTCTATTCAATACAGCCGAACAATCTTCCATGTCAGCATAAGCAAATTAACTTCCTTCAAGAGTTGACAGTAAGGAATTGGGGATATAGCTCAGTGGTACAACGCTTGCCTAGCTAGTGCAAGGACCTGAGTTCGATCCCCAGCACACATACACACACAAAAGAGCTGACAGGAATCCATTCTGTTTACCCCAATTACAGGATCCAAAAATTATTTTCATTGTTTTTGCTATGTTGTAATGAATGCCTTTCTCCATTTATCTTTTTCACCTGTACAGTATCTTAACAGCTTTCATTTGCAAATATATATACATATATGTACATATGAAATGCAATCAGAGCTAACATTCAAACTTCTGAGTTTTGGGGCTGGGGATTTAGCTCAGTGATTACAGTGCTTGCCTTGAAAGCACAAGGCCCTGAGTTCAATCCCCGGCACCACAAAAAAAAAAAAAAAAAAAAAAAAAAAAAAAAAAAAAAAAAAAAAGAATGTTGGATCAAACTTCTGAGTTTTTATGGTGCTAGATGTGCTATGTAGTTTGTATGCATGATAGGAGGTTCATTTGAGCCTCACGACAACCCAATAAAGTTGTATTCATCATCTTCCCAATTCCCCATTTTACAATAAAGTTCAGAAAGATTAAATAATTTTGGTCAAAGACATGAAGACAGAGAGTGAGACAAATGTCAGTGAGTAACTACAAAGTATGTTTTTAAACTGGTAATATTCACTGACACAGAACTACACATCTCCATATTCTCCTAGAAATTAGAAAAAGGATAGTTATACATGGTCATACGTGCACAGAACTACTCCGGAAGGTCACATGAGAAACTGATAGCACTGTTTGCTTTTAGCAGTAGAATGTGGAAACTGAGATACAAGGGCCAGATACAAGGTAGACGAAAGCCTTAAAGTAGGCAGTTTTTCATACTGTTGATTTTTGTGTGATGTTTATATGCCTATTCAAACACACGATGATACAGCTATAATTTTCTAAAAATTCTAGGCTGATAAGGTAGGTGACAAAATACGAAGTTGTCTTCCTTCCTGTGCCACCTGATGTTCCCAGCTTCCCGTGAATACAGCCCTCAGATAATTATGTCATTTTAAAACGGCTAGAACCCTCTCTGTTACTCTTCAGTTTGCCTCTGGCCCTTGTAGGGCAGAGGGGCAATCAACTTACCTTCTCCCAGTATTAGCAAGCCCCACCTGTCCCTCTATTGATTCTCTTCTCTTTCTCAATGTTTTCCTCATCTTACATCTTTCTGATTTGTGGTCCATTTCAGCCCTCCTCCTAAGTTCTCACATCAGTTAACAGTGGGAAGCAGAAAGGACCCTTGGATGCAAAGTCTGCCATTTGGTAGGTCTTAACTTGGTTAAGTTACTCACCAGTCACAAGGCAAAGTCTCCTCATGTATAAATGGGATTAATGCTAATACCTTCCTTTTAAGCCTGTTTTAAGCAATTACTTGTGAAAAATGTTTTGTAATCTGCAAAGTTCTATTATGTTGTCATATAATATGCAGACTAGTGGTGGTGAACTTACGGCACACATGCTGCAGCAGGCTGTTTGTATCACTGAAAGCTCTAAAAAGTTCACCATCACTGAATTGTAGATTACTAAGCTCTTTGTCCACAAGGGGATTCTTTTCTAAATTCCCTAAGGCACCCATACCAAGCAGGCACTCAAAAGATAATTGTTAGAATTAGAAAAAAAGAATAAGGACAGGCACTGAGGTTGGAGCAAGTATCACCACCTCCACTTTGCATCTTTGTGGCTGCTGCAAAAGGAAAACTGGAGATCATTTGGACTGCTTTCTCCAGTGCAACCATGATGTGCATATGCTATGCATCTCCTGGGTAGCTAGTGAACTCAACTTTCTGCTTTCTTCAGGAAAGGCATCAGGTAAATGATGTATTCTATGAACATTCATATGCATATGTAAATATGTAGCATACATCCAAAATATATTACTCTTAATTAAGTATGCTAAAATGAGATATGATGTCTGGAATTTACTATAAAATAATCCAGATTGGGGCCAGTGAAACAAGATTGGCCAAGAGCTGAAGACTGCTGAAGCCAGGTGAAGAGTACATGGGGATTCATTGTGCTGTTCTCTCTACTTGTGTGTATGTTTGAAATTTCCTTTAGTACAAGTTTGCAGTGTGCCAAATCCAAATAAGCATATACAGTAATTTGCACAGGGGTGGTCAATAAACCTGGTGAATCAAAACAAAAGAATATGGAGTCAGTTCTGCACTGAGCAAAGATCACAGCATGAGCATGTTCCTAAGGTTTTCCAAGTTAACACGAGAAGTACAATTGAAATTCCATTGTCTTCCAAGGAAGAGTACATGAAAAGATGAATGGTAATAAAAGTAGGTAGAGTCTTAAAGGAATGATGACATAGAACACCGTATTTACTGAACATTTACTTTGTGCCAAGAATGTTGTTAAGAGCTTTATATATATTATTTCATTTAATCCTTACTACAATCCTATGAGGTAGTTTGTGTGTGGGGGGGTTATGCTGGGGATGAAACCCAGGGACTCAAGCATACTAGGTAAGCAACCGATCACTGAGCCTCACTCCCAGCCCTGGTTTTTTAATCTCCATTTTACAGATCTATCTAAACTTCTCATCTGAGAAATATCAAATAACTTGCCCAAGATCATTAGATCAGGAAATGAAAGAGCTAACATTCAAAACAGATCTGATGATACTGCTTTCCCAGTACTTCGTAAACCTATTTAATGCTATTAAAGGTTTTTAAAAATATGTATTTTTAATTGACATGTACAGTACTAATTATACATATTTATGCAGTCCAGTGTGACATTTCAATACATGTATACAATGTATAATAATCAGATCAAGGTATTTGGTTAAACTCAAAGGTCTTAAAAGCATTTAATATTACATGAAAATCTCCCTAAACTTCAAAATTTCCATTCTATAGAAACTTCACATTCTATAGAAAAACAAGGGAAGGAAAACACTAAGTAAACATCGTAACAGGCAAAGACTTCAAATCTATATAAATTATAACACTCTTAGCATACTTGTTTTTTTGGTGCTGGGGATCAAACTCAGGGCCTTGTATTTGCAGGGTAAGCACTACTGAGCTAAATCCCCAGCTCCAACACTCTTAGCATACTTCTGGTACAGTGGTACCTTGGTTCAGGAACGCAATTCTCTCCACGATTCTGGTTGCAAACCAAACTAGACGAGAACTGAGTCAAATTTCCACATAAGGTCAACACTGAACCTAACTACTGAATTTGATTTGGTTCTCGTCCAATTCAGTTTGTAACCAGAATGGTGGAGAGAATCAAGTTCATGAATCGAGGTACCACAGTATAACTATAGTGACCTATTTCCTGAAACATATGTGGACTTACATGATTATACTGAAGTTCAATAATACAGCTTAGCATTAAAGTTTCAGAACTGTTCATTAGGGAATCTACCAGATACTAGAATAAAATCAAGACTACAAACTCCAAGGTTGGCATGAAAGATTCCTTTGTAATGTCCCAGAAAGTGTGGGGTTTTATGGTCATTGTAATCACAGCACTTACCACTACTGCATCTTTTAAAGTAATTTCAGACTTAATACACTCAGTATTCTACACTCTGATTCTACAAATGTTAACATTTTACATCTGCTTTATCATTCTTTTTCTAGATACACACACACATGCATACATGCACACACACACTTTTTTCTGAAAGCTTTAAGATTCCTTCTCTAGATACATTTTTTTCTGAAAGCTTTAAAAGCAAGATGCAGATGTTGATGTCCCTTTACCTCTAAATATTTCCGTGTGTCACTACAGTTTTTTTATCTTAATCCAATTCTATTTATTTACTTTTTAATAGTACATGTTTGCTGTACATAATGATTACATTTATTGCAGGGAGTTGGTACAGGTACATAACACATCTCAAGCATTCTTCTACTGAGATAAATCCCCAATCCCCTGTTTACTATTATTTATCTTTTATTTTGCTCTTTAAATTATTCATACTTTGGGTTTCTCAGGTAAGAGTAAGCACACAATATTTAAGCTTCTGTGTCTGATTTATTCACTAACCATTATAGTCTCAAGGTGCATCCACTTTCCTACAACTCAAATTTATCCCTCTTTATGGCTGAGCAGTACTCCATTCTGTATGTACACCACATTTTCTTTATCCATTTATCTGTTGACAAACATATAGGCTGCTTTCAAGATTTAGCTATTATGAATTGTGCTATTCTAAACATATGTATGCATGTATCGTTATAATACAGATTCTTTAACTCTTTGGGCAGGTATCTACAGGAGGAATAGCTGGGTCAAATGGAATTGCTAGTTTTAGTTTTCTGAGGGATTTCCATAGTGATTTCCACAGTGGCTATAGTAGTTGACAATCCCACCAACAATGCAGAAGAGTTCACCCCTCACCCCGCCCTGCAATCCCACCAGCATTTGTTATTATTTGACTTTTTGATGATAACCATTTATGTGCTCGCTTCGGCAGCACATATACTAAAATTGATGATAACTATTCTTCCTGGAGTAAGATGGAATTTCAGTGTTGTATTAATTTGCATTTCTCTAGTGTCTAAATACATTGAACAATTTTTCATGTATTCATAGGCTGCTTGTACTTCTGAGAAGTGTCTATTCATTTCAATTGCCTGTGTTTTGATTGGGTCTTTTATTTTGGGGTGTTCTTATGTTTATGAGTTCTTTATATATTCTAGATATGACAAGATAAAATATGATAAGTCCTCTGTCAGAGGAGTAGCTAGTAAAATATTTTTCCTAATCTGTACTTTAATCTGCCAATCACATGTCTGTCACTAAATAGTGCCCCACCTACCTCTCCAAAATTGAAATTATGGTTTGTCAATTTGTCTTGCTCTATCAATACCCATCACAAGAGAAGCTACAGGAGAAGGAAGTTTCACCCCAACATATGTAACACGTTAGATACTGGCTTAGCTTCAAGTCAAAGAAATTGAAGAGGTTACAAACATTTTTTGAGTACCTATCCCATCCAAGACATTGTATATAAGGTAATTTAAGAAAAAAAATATACCACAGGTTTGGTTCCTTATGATTTCAAGAACCTAATCTAAGTTTACATTTGTGGTCATGACTTACATTCTATATACTTTTGATATGAATAGTTAACCCCAGGATCTACTCTAGATAATTTTTTCTATCTTATCATAGATTCTTTTTCTCAATATAAATTATTAAGTACAAAAGCCTTTAACCTTTTAAGGAAAATGATTTTAAATGAACCATTTTCATACCTAATCATGGTTCCTTACAGGTACTCAAATGTTTAGTAACAGTAAGCTATCTTATTACAGAACTTCTACTACAAAACAAGAGATGAGTATCAGTAACGGGAGTGAGTGATTTGATATTACCAATATTTGATATTTTAAAAATATCATCTTAAAAAGGGTAAACACAATAGCTATACATAGAAACATACAGGGAAAAATGTGTAAGAAATAGGATTTTTTTCTGGCAGTGGTGGGGATTGAACCTCCATCACTGAGGTACATCTTCAAGCCCAAGAGACAGAACTTAATTCTGGTCATTCCTGCCCATTTTAAAGTAGAAATTTCCTATCAAGAATAGAAAGGCACGACATCATTTTAAGTAGTACAGTAGTTAGTAGCCAGATGTGGCTAGTGGCTACCATACTGGATGGCACAAATAAAGGACATTTCTATCATTAAGGAAAGTTCTACTACACAGT
This sequence comes from Hystrix cristata, assembly GCA_004026905.1. Lineage (NCBI taxonomy): Eukaryota > Metazoa > Chordata > Mammalia > Rodentia > Hystricidae > Hystrix > Hystrix cristata. The sequence continues at coordinate 76,636 of PVJO010002603.1, forward strand.
GTTTCTGAGTCATTTGTTTTCTATCCCCTTGTAAAAAAGCTGTGCATTTTTTGAAGTCCACGCCACTTGACTGCTTCTCAAAATTTAAAGTGAATATAAAACCACTGGGGTCTTGTTAAAATGGAGGTTACTATTTAATAAGCTGAGGTAAAACTTGAGATTAGGCATTTCTAACAAGCTCCCAGACGATGCCAATTCTACTGGTCCATATATTACATCCTAAGCAGCAGTGGTTCCTTCCCCTTCTTGTTCTTAACAATTACTAACTCCCATTTTACCTCATGTATCAGGCTTTACTTAGTACATAGTTCACAGCCCTTTTGGTCATCTCAGCTCCTGCCTTCATCCTGGGTGATTTCAACTGTCCCCTAGCAACACCCAGCAACTCCGTTCCTCCATCAAACACTCAATTCTAGTAGTCACACCCAGATACCTTATAATCACCTACAGTGGTTCTACCTTTGCAATCACTGTGTCACACTTTGGGACCACAAATGCTTACTTTCACAACTATTTTCATTCTCACTGTTCTTCAACTTTATCAGGGACTCCACTCCATTGATTCCTTCCTGTTTCTTACGTATCTGCTTTCACTTCCTCCCTATCTAGTTCAGATTTCTGTCTTATACCAGTAAATATCCTAAGCACCCTCATTTCCTTTACTTCTTTGTTGAACCCACCTGACAGCATCCCAATTCTGAATTAAGCAACTAACCACTTTCTCTGTGCTACATCCGGGACCCTGAGTGGCCAGAGGAAAAATCACATGAACTGTTTGTTGAGTACCAGTACACAAATTCCTGAACACCAACCTCAACTAGGCCCTCAATCTGGAAACCTTTGACAGTACTTCCTCTCTTCTTCTTCAAAGTTCCAAATAAATCAGACAGGAGACATCTATATTCTTCTTCCTTCCTATTACAATGGAAACGTCTTCCTACTACAAGCCAATTATTTTCCTTCGCGTGATGAATCCTATTTCCTGTACCTTCAATGTCCTCATAAACTTTTTTTTTTAATAAATTCTGTCCTTGAACAAAAGTAAGAGCCAACTAAGTAAAAGAAGCCAATCTGAAAAAGCTACATACAGCTATTACTCGTTTAATGATTTACCTGTTTAATGACTGCTCAGACATATGCCTTCCCTGCTCCACTCAGACTTGTGATCTGTCTTTTTCTTTTTTTTGGTGCAGTTCTGTACATCTTGTTTATAAAGCCTCAATACATTTTTTGTACAGTAAACCTTATTTATATAGTAAGTTTTGCTGATTGTACCATATAGTACTGTAGTTTCATTTTCTGTTCTACAATACTGCATGTAAAAGTTATGCAAATAACAGCAAAATCATCAAGTTGAAATTTCCTTTGACCATTTCTTTGTTCTGAATATCGTAATGTACATGTTATATACAAGTGCTCATTTAGTGACCAATTCATTTAATGACCTAGTTGCAGGAATAGAACTCAGTCATTAAATGAGGAGTGTCTTACTGTATGATTCCAACTACATGACATTCTGGAAAAGGCAAAATCATGGAGACAGTAAAAATATCAGTGCTGAGGGTTTGGGATAAGGAAAGGATGAAAAGGTGGGATACAGGGGATTTTTAGGGCAGTGAAAGGACTTGATATGATACTACAATGGTGGATACACATCAGTATACACATGCTAAAATCCACAGAATATACCACACTGAGAGCAAATCTTAATGTTAACTATGAACTTTAGGAGATAATGATGTGCCAATGTGGTTTATCAATGGTAACAAAAGTACTGCTCTGGCATGGGATGTTGACAGTGAGGGTGGCTCTGTGTGTCAGTAGAGGCAGACAAGAGATAAGTGAAAATTCTGCACTTTCTCCCCAGTTTTGCTATGAACTCATTGCTCTAAAAAGTGTCAAGTGCTGGAGGTGTAGCTCAGTGGTAGATTTCCCTAGCATCAAGGGCCTGGGTTTCATTCCTAGCACTCCCCCACAAACAGTCTATTAATTAAGAAAGCCATCATTTAACTTCCTCCCAACTATTCCCATGTCCTTATTAAACATATTAGAAGACTCACCTATGTCCTTTGTCTCCAAGTTCTCACCTCCCATTTCCTCTGAGGAGCATATCAATATGACTTCTGCCCCTATTAATGTGCCCAAAGTGTCCTCTCAAGTCACCAATGGTTCCACTGACACTGAATTGAATAGATGCTCCTAAGAGCATACCAAGTGGACCATTTGGTTCCTTCCAGAACTATTCTCCTCCTTCCCCTGAATCCTAGAACTTAACCCTAACCTAACTTTCTTCCTACCTCTCTTAGCTATTCCCCCTCTTTTCCTTTGCAGGCTCATCTTTCTATGTGCAGCCCGGCTCAGTCCTAGGCCCTACCACTTACAAACTCTCTCCTTAGAGGATTTTTTCTCCATCCATAGAAATACAATTATCTACATTCATACTCAGCAATGTTTTATCATTAGACAAGGTCTCTATTCTGAGAACAAGAACCATGTGATTCATCTACTTATATGATATCTCTACTTAGATAGCTCCTAAGCATTTCTAACTTGACCTCTCAAAGCTTACCAACTTGCCCCATACCCACACTTCAACTGTTACTCAAAATAAATGGCACAATTGGTTATCCACACACTTAGGTCAGAAACCTTGGATTTACCTCCAATTTCTCTTCCCCCATCCTTGTATCAGATTCACCCCTGAAGTTCTTTCAATTTTATCTTTAAAATCTCAGATTTGTCTACTTCTGTTCATCCCCATAGTTACAACTAGAGGCCAAGTCTTCTATTATTACTCACCAGGACTCCTACAATAGGCCATTCTTCATGTATAAAACCCTCAATCACCCTTGTTGTCCTTAAGATAGTATCCAAAATCCTTACCAGTCTGGCCCATGCATTCCTCTTCCAACTTCACCATGTACATTCTATCCTTTACTTCTGATTCCTCTACAGTGAATGCTTTCTTCATCCCTCATTTTAGTCTTTTATGTCTTAACCTAAATGAAATTTCTTTGCAGCTACCCCTCCACATGTGTTCATGGTACCTTCAATCTCCAATTCGGGTTATCTGATACAATTATAACCAATTAACTATGTAATTATTTATTTAATGTACATTTCTCAAATTAGACTTTAAGTTTCTTGGGGGCAGCGATCTGTCTAATTTATCCTTATGTCCTCAGTCATCTAAAAAACCTGGCACATTGTGAGTGAAATAAATTTATCAACATGTATATAATTCCATAGGGACCCTGTCCTCGGTTTGCTGTCCCCATACACAGCAGAGGTATTTTAAAACAGAAATGTTTTCTTGCACATTTCATGTCATTTTGCAGGCAGCCTATCTAAGGCCATCAGGCCTAAGAGGTAAATATATATAGTTCCTGGGACCAGCATTCTCATCATTTAGTGACAGGTCAAAACTTCATCTAAACAGGTAAATACTTTGGACTACAGATTAAAGAAAAAATTGCTTCTGCAAATTCATAGTCCATTTTTTTTTTGAAGCAAAAGTGATGACATTGGTCTTATATATGTAGTACTAAGTAATATTTTACTTAAGATGAGAAAATTAAATTCTTGATTATTTCAAAATAATACTAATTAAATATAGCTAACATGAAGACTGAATTATACAACATTTACTATATATTAAATATCAGAAGTATTGAGCCACAGATGGCAAATGATCAAGAAATTGCCATAGGTATTAGTTTCTTTTTGCTCTAGAGACTAGTGTAGTGCAATTCTCAAACACAGTCCTTGAAATCCAATCCTGTAACTCCTCCACCATAAATAACAATCATAAAGTAGAGCATATGTTTCCCATCAGAACAACTGAAAGTTCTGCTTCTGACAAAGCACTCAATGTAAAATAAATTTGCCCTAGGTGAATGTGATAAAAGCCAAAATTCAATAAATATAAACTCTATAATACTTTTAAAATGTAAAATTATGCTTCAAGTTCTACAATATGAATATAAACACATTTTATATACCAATGATACAAGAGACCCTGATTGTCTACAGAACTATACAATGAATCAAAAATTCAATTCCAGTATATCACAGATTTGAAGCTGTAGCAATCCTGCTAGGTACACTAAAGGAAAATTAGTCTTAGAAAGCAGGAAACTAGATCTCTCTTACGAGTACGTTTCACAGAGCAAAAAACACGGTCAAAATTATTTTTTGTGCTTTACATGGTCTGCAGTGACTTTCTCCACCACTAGATGGTACTATCAGCTTCAGAAATCTAGGGAATAAAATGGGCCCCGCTACGTTAATTGATATGTATTAATCACTGTCCCTAAAGATCTCCAGTGTTAGGGATTTAGCTCAGTGGTAGAGTGCTTGCCTAGCAAGTGCAAGGCCCTAAATTCCATCCCCAGCACCGCCCCCCCAAAATAAAATAAAGATTTCCAGTCCCAGTATGCTCATATCCTCATATTAATCAGATCACAAGTCTCAATCCTCAGCTGTTAACACACATGGCCACCACAATCTTAAAAGTGTATTGAATAAATTCATCGTTAAAATCTGAAGTAATGAAAGGTTGGAAAATTTACAAACTTTCACAAAAGATTTCTGAATTCAATTCTAGAATCAGGTGAAGAAAAGAAAGGAAAAAATCTATAAAGGCTTTTGAGTTATACTTTACCACCTCAGAAGCATTTTGCTCTTATTATTTATCTAGTCTGTTTACTTAAGGCTAGTTTTTGAAGAAGACTGTAAAGTTTTATGTTTTTAATTGTGCATATCTATGGGCTAATACAAAAATTTGATACATATATAATGATCAAATCAGGGCAGGTAGCACTTCCACTTCCTTAAATATTTCTTTTTACAATTTTTGATTAGCACACCATAACTGTACATATTTATAATACATAGTGTGATACTTCATTACATGGTATAAAACCTGACTATGTAAGTTTTTTCTTTTGGCAGTGTTAAGGATCAAACACAAAGCCTCACACATTCTAAGAAAGTGCTCTACTACTAAGCTACGCCCCCAACCCATGATTAAATTTTAACCTGCACTTTAAAATATTTGAATTAATCTGGAGTCCAGAAATGAACTAAAGGCTAAGGAAGTGGTTCGGTGGCAGAACATTTGCCTGGCATGCGCAAGGCCCTGGACTCAATCCCCAGTACCGGGGAAAAAAATGAAAACAGTAGTATTTTGTGTAATAAAAGCCATGATTTAAGAGATCAAAAAGGACCATCAATTTTAATATGTTAACACCAATAATACAAGTTAGTCTTTATAAAAGAAACAACTTCCTAAAACAACAGTGCTCAATCCATATAAATTCTAGGCAGCATGCTCTTACAGGCTAACAAAAGTTTTACAGATCTCTAATCTAAATGAAGGAACAGAATAATCTCAGATTAAATCTAAACCATTTTATATTGCTAGCAAAAGTATTAAAACCATGTGTTTGAAAAAGTCTGAAACAAGTCAGAATTCAATCTGAGAAGTTACCCATTTTAAAGACCAACTATAAATATAAGATATGATCTAAAAATATAGTACATGCTTAAATTAAAAAACAATTTATTACAATAAAAGACACATTGCCATTAATCCCCCTCAAAATACTCCCCCTCAAAATACTCCCCCTCATTTTGAACACTCTTTATCCCACATCATGCTTGCCACTTCCTAAAGCAATTCCGGAAGTCCTCTTTCATGAGTGTCTTAGTTGTGCTGTCATGGCTGCCTTGATGTCTTAAATCAATTTTATTTATCTCTAATATAATTCTGACTTTGGCAAAGAGCTAGAAGTTATATAGTGCCAGATCTGGTGAATAAAATAGATGAGGACACACCATAATGTTTTATAAACCTGCCTTTCCACTGGATGACATGCAGCAGCATTCACCTCCTACTTTTGATCTCACCTCCTAAAGACACTCATGAGAGAACTTCCAGAAATACTTCAGAAAGTTGCAAGAACAACAGAATAAGTGTGTTTAAAATGAGGGGGCATCGTTGCAATGTGTCTTTCACTATTTTGATCACATCTCACACAAACATAACTTGATTTTGTTTAAATTTAAGTGAAAACAAACTATAATTTAAAATTTTTCTCTTTAAATTTGATTACTTATAAACATGTCTTTTTTTTTTTTGAAGTACAGTAGTTGCTCCTTTTCTGCAGAGGATGTGTCCCAAGACTCCCTGTGGAGGCTTGAAACCATGCATAGTACCAAACTTTACGCATGCTATTTTTGCTATACATACGTAAACATAACAAAGTTTAATTTATAAATTAGGCACTATAAGAGATTAACAACAATAACAACAAAATAGAACAATTATAAAAATATACTGTAAGAAAGTTATTTAAAACTTAGGAATTGTTTACTTCTGGAAATTTCATTTAATATTTTTGGACTGTGGTTGACCAGAGGAGCCTGAAGTCAGGAAAAGCAGAATCGTGCATGGGAGTGGGGGGAGCTACTACACTACAATATGAACAAAAATTTAACAGAAAACCTGGTGATCACAAAAGGTATCCCAAGTATTTCCAAAAACACATTCTCCTAATTATTGCCTTTACTGAAATTTGCCACTATTTTCCTAAAGTAAAATAAATTTTCGACATATACTGTGGGGTAAATGTTTTCTTAAAAAGTCAGATTTTGGGGGCTGGGGATTTAGCTCAGTAGTAGAGTGCTTGCCTAGCAAGCACAAGGCCCTGAGTTCGATCCCCAGCACCGAAAAAAAAAATCAGATTTTTTTTTTCACTATGTACATTAGTTTAACACAATGATTTTCTCAATTCTTCTATAAATATCTAATACTGAGGTCATCTTATGGTAGAAAATAGGACAATTACTCATATTTTACTCAAATTCCTTCCTGAAACTAAAAAGTGCCTAAATGACATACCTTCAGAATTATGTGCAGTTTTCTTGTGTTTTCGACAATAAACCCTACAAAAAAAATGAAGAAATTAAAAATTGTCAAGTAAGAAAATTAAACTCATATTTCTAATTAAGAAAATGTGTAACACACTTTGCCCCATTTACAAGCTGGATTCAAAAAAATCTTATGAAACTTTGTACCATTGTCTAATCATTGAATCTTATGTACCATTGTCTAATCATTGAATTTCTTATAAAAACACTCTGACGTTGAAATGGGAAATGTTTTTACAAAAGCCCCAAAATTATGACTTTAAAAAACGTAAGGAGAAGTTAAATAATTACATGTAAATTCCTTGTGAAGGTTTCTCTCGTATCTGAGCTTTATCATGCAATGCACAGTGGTAGTGGTATGTCCTGTGACATGTTTTCACGTCACAACCAATTGTTGCTCCAGGACAGTGGCACAAAGAACACATCTACAGCAAAACAAGATGTATTATTAGTATGTGATTTTGCTAAGAACCATGACATTAGGCTAGAGGCATATCAATTTCTGTCAAGAAAAACAAACTTGTTATTGAAAACTTTTGTAATTAACGGTATTTTTCTTGTTTTCTCTCTTAGAAATAATTTGAATAAAATTTTTCTGGAGGTATTGTTCCCAATGACACTGACAAAATTAATGGTATGTTGTAAATGTCTATTATTTCACTGTGATCAAGAAAAAATTGAAATACTGAGAATCAGGGATGTGAGCTGTGTATAACCTTGTAAAAGAGACAGACCTTTTCTGGCAATTCAGATCTTGGATATGAATAACCAGGAAAAACGTCTCATGTCAGAAGACAATTATTTCCTTAAAATTGCCACTTAGTAGAGTACACAGCTCTGGCTTAGTATGTATAAGGCGGCCCTGGCTCTGATGCCCAGCACCACAAAAGAAACAAGCAAACAAAAAATAAAATAAATGAAAAATAAAACAAAAAATAAAATTACCACCTAATTTAAAGTGAAGAAAGGAGAGAGGACAAAAGAAGTAGTTTTTAAATACCCTGAATTCTGAGACTATTTTGTGAAGTCAATTTGATTATATTGTGGAAATACATTCATATACTTCAATTTAATCTATGTCACTTACCTCTTTTATTTATTTATTTTTGCTATTTCTAACTTTTTAAAAAATTACTTGTCACTTATCTCTTGAGTTAGGAATTCAGGTGAACAGATTCTTCCAACATATTTTAATACATTTTTATCTTCTAAATTTACTAGAAAATTCACACTGATTAACTTGCTCATGCTCTATATGTAGAAAAAATCTTTTAAAAAAGCACATAATGATGATTGTTAATAGTTTTGTTTCACATATCATAGTGTATTATACCTCACGCACTTTTATTTTTTTTCCTCACGCACTTTTAATGAGGCTGTTAAGCTATAAATGCCATACCAAAATATATTCAAAGTCTAAAAAACAAGGTGCTTCTTAATTGTTAGATACTCTGTTCTAAACTGTTCTCATTCCTCTTTATTAATCTGGACATAAAGAACACTTACCATCCTAACATTTGAATTAGATGGCCCCTAAGCAATTCTGATGAACCAAGATTCTGCTAACTATTCCATTAAACTTTCTTACACTTCTCTAAGTAAGCCAAACACTCAAACTCATTCAAGCTTTCATTTAAAAAATACTCATGTGGTCAGGCATGGTAGTACATGAATGTAATCCCAGCACTCTGGGAGGCTGAGGCAGGAAGAGTGGAAGTGCCAAGTCCAGCCTGAACAATTCAGTGACTTAGGGAGATCCTGTCTGAAAATAAAAAATAAAGAATGGTTTGGGGATGTCTCTTGGTGCAAATGGCTTGGGTTCAATCCTCAGTACAAGTAAATAAATGAGTAAATACTCATGTGTAAGTTAAAAGTAAAAAAAGACACTCTCAGGTGCAGGTACTTCCCAGAAAACATGAGGGCTAGGACCCTTCTTTGTGTGCGCGTGCGTGCGTGCGTGCGTGCGTGCGTGTGTGTGTGGTGCTGGGGATGGAACCCATCGCCTCTTGCTGTTGCGCAAACACTCCACTATCGAGCTACATGTCTAGCCCAGTACCTATTATTAATACTTGAGAAATACACCATTTTCTTAAATAAATACCGTACCAAATTATCAAGCACACAAAACTTTTGAATGGCTTATAAACTTAAGGAGGTAGAGCATTTGTATACTGTAGCTTAATTATGAATTTTTATTATTTCAGTAAATTACATTTCTGATCAGAAAACCAAAATTTTGGAAAACACTAATGAGCACAAAGAAAATTTAAAAATCACTCATATTCCTTATAAGCAGAGACAGCAGACAGTGTTTCAGTGCTTACATGAAAGTATTTTTCTACATAACTCTGCATACTACTTTGCAACCTAATTTTTCAGCTTAAACTTCATCACATTTTATTAAGTGGTCTACTGCAAGTAGTTTATCTTGAAAATACATTTTAAATGGGTTTGGATAGCTACATTTAGAAAAAGACTAATGAATTCTTGCTATTGAGTTAGCAAGTGAAACTGAAAAGAGACGTGCTGTCAAAATTATTGTCAAAGATATGGTGAGATGGGCATTCCTGTATACTGCTAGAAATTGGTCCACACTCTTGAGAGCAATCTGCCTCATTTATCAGAGAGCTTTTGTAAAAGTTGACATCCTCTGATCCATTCATTTTACTTGTATAAATCTAGTCTAAAAATAATCAGTCTCAAACAATTTAAATATACACACATCCCCTGCAGATTTAGAATAGCTATAAATGTAAAATAAGCTACGGAAAACAACTGAAAAATGTTTAAATAAATTATAGTACATCTGTATGAAGGAATGTCTATAGCTACTCTTCAAAGAAATTTTAATGCACAGAGCAAGGTTTATATATACTATTCAGTGAAAAAAAGAGACAGGATACAAAAGTATGTGAATTATTCCAATTCTGTTAGTAACATAGTCTTTGAAAACAGGTAGAGGCAGGGAGTGAAGAGCGTGGGGGTAAAGAGACTGAAGATGATCAAGATAGTCTATATACATGTACTAATTCCTCCAAAAGAATATAATACTATGTATTATGAACACATACTGATTTAAAAAAGAGAATAGATGGAAGTAAATATAGCTGAATATCAATCTCTGGATGGTTGGTTTTCTTCATAGCTCCTTCATTTTCTGATTTTTCTACAACAGGTAAAAGTACCTTGTTATGCAAAAAAACATTTTAAAACCATATTTGAAGTATTTTAGCAGATGGATTCAATATCTATCTCTCGGTTTGGAGAGAAAGAGAAGGGAATTGAAAGCTCAAAATATATCAAAAATTTTTTTGGCCGGTTACAAACTAAGATCTCCAAAGTTAAGTGGTTTAAACTGCTATGGCCAAACAAATCCACTTTGTAAATAACCAGTTAACTACAGCAATGTAGGGCAGATAAAATGTTTTAAAAAAATGAATAAAAGCTTACTTTATTTTTATTGTCACTTTCATTAAAGGAAGAAAAAGGAAGACACACTGATAAAAATATTTTCAGAACGGAAAATTCTTCTTACGGGTAGGAATTTTGCTGAATTAGAACTCATAGTATCTACTTTACACAGCATTCATATACAAGCAATCAAATTTCTGGCAGGGTACTAATAAGATAGCAAAAATTATCCACAATAAAACTAAAATTTGCCTGCTTATCTAGAAATGTTTTTAAAAAGCAACTGCTATCTTTAAGTCTGCTATGCTATGTTCCAACCCCTGAAATAAACCTTTTTCCCTGAACTCCTATGGGACAAGAAATATAATGTCCATTTTGGCTCTTAACCATTTTATTCCCTTATATGACTAATTATTGTTGTAATTATACAGAATTTATCAGTTCCTTCTAGACTGAATTATTTTGAAAGCTCTAACATCGTACCTTACAAATTAGTACTCTATAAATCTGTTGATTGTAAGTTTAATACAGAATTGAAGAATTTAGTATCTTATTGCATATTTTTTCTCATCCATGTTTTTAATTGTCAATTTTACATAATTCTATTTGGGCACTTCTTTTTTTTTTTTCATGCCAGGGATCAAACTCAGGGCCTTGCACTTGCTAGGCAAGCACTCTAACCACTGAGCTAAATCTCTAGCAATCTGGGCACTTTTAAAACAATTATTTGTAAACCATCTGACTTAGGATTGAGAAAGGTGAATTTGACAAGAACGATCCAGTTGAAGGGATGCAGAATGAGTAGTGACAACTTGGGGGGAAAGATCAGCTCTGCTAGAAATAAGCTTAATAACTACATAAAAAATCAAAAGAAAAATTAAAGAAACTGAGAAACCAGACAGGTAGCAAGTACAGTCTTTAAAAATGTTATGAGGAATAACATAAAGAGGTCTTCTCTTGAAAAACGATTGGAAAACAGGATCCCCACCCAGCAACCACCACCACTACAGCAAGGCACTAGTTGGTTGGATCCACGTAATGGTATCCAGAATCATCCCTTGCATAAAATACTTGCTCTTCAATTTGCCACGGTCTCAACTAGCACCTCAGCAAAATGACTGTCAGCTGCCACTTATCAACATGCTTGCACTATAACCATGGCTTCCTCAAATATGAGCAAATAAAAAAGTTAACCTGAGAGGAAAATGCTTTTCAAGAAAAATGGCAGACCTGTTCCCCTGCCCCAAAGGTCTGATCCACCTATCAACTATTCTGTTGACAGAGAATTTCCTTCCCCCAGCACAGGTATAAATGTTAATTAGCTTATCCCGTTCATATGCTAATTTCATGTTCTTGCTTTACACAGGCAAAAACCGCATTGATAATGATTTTTTTCTTTTACTTTCACTCCTCATTTTGCTTTGCTACCTAGTAGACCTAGTAAACCTCAATAATTTAATACCAGCTCCAAACTAGGGAGACCAGAAAAAGAGGCCCTGTTTTATTACATATATTTGTATAGCACCTCTATAGTTCTGTCAGCACTGATACTAATTTAAAAATTAAGTTCAGACGCATAAACAAAGTCTCAAGGTGCTGACACACAGATGAGAGAGGAACTAAGTCACACATGAGAAGAGACAGAAAAATTCAACAGACTAACACTTAGCTTAAATACAGTAGGAACCAGAGACTGGGACATACCTGCTCCTCAGTCAACCACACTAGACCAAGTCTCAAATTCAGTTTTCAAAAAGTCTTAACCACTTACCAGTCCAATTATTTAAATATAGGAATGACAAAAACTGTAAATATCTGTAAACTTATTTTTTACAGATATTTGCACAGCAAATATCTGTAAAAAATCTGCATTTTTTTCGTCCATTTTTATAAGATAATATAACTGAAAATGTAAAAATGACAATTTTATCAAATTTATTCAATACGAGAATTGACTGGCTGAAATGACACCTGCCTGAGCAACACTCAGGAGAGTCAGTATATAAACAAATGCATTGCCCAAATAACGCTGGGGTAAACAGTTAAGTGGTTAAGGTACAAAAGAAAAAGTACTACGTTCCCAGTAGCTATGGGAGGAATAAAGCAAAATAATGTTGCCAACTTGCAGGATAGGAAGCCAGAGAAGGGGGGGGCGGGGGGCTGGGATCTGATGGCTACTTAGTTTCACCCAGTTTGACTGCCCTGTATACATTATGCATATCAGCAACTGACTCTAAGGGTACAGATACAAATTATCACAGCCATGTTCTGTGAAGACACTGTTTCAAGAAAACTGCTAAGAATAAACAAAGAATACAAAGTATTATCTGGTCCTTTACAGAAAGTTTGCCAACCTCTGCTGTATGACAATGGTCTGTATTTTAGTACATGTGCTGCCGAAGCAAGCAAGGCAATGGTCTGTAAACAAAGGTGTTCATCAAAAAAAAAAAAAAAATTCAATGGTAAAAAGTCACTTAGGAACCCTTTTCAAAAGATATCTGTCTGCAACAATCCCTCTCCTGTTCTCTCTCTGATTTGGTAGAGCTACTTTGGTACCATAGTCTGAGGAGTCAGTAGCAGCAATAGCTGCCTGGCATATTCTGCTCCTTTTTAGGCAGAAAGCAGGTTGGCAGCATTCTACACACTGTGGGTGCTCCATTTTGCCTTTACCAAAAGCTAAATGAGCCGCACACTTTACACTTTAAAGAGCACTGGCATTTAGTTGTATTAATATTTTGGGCCAGATATCGTGGTACACACCTGTAATCCCAGCACTCAGGAGGCTGAGGCAGGAGGATCACCAGGAGGTCAAGCCAGCCTGGACTACATAGCAAGACCCTGTCTCCAAAAAAAAAGAAACTCTTCTCCTTTGACCTGCACACCACCACTCTTCTGGTGGAACATACTTCAAATGTCACTTTTATGGACCCTTCTAAATTCTCAGGCAGAATTAGTTGTGGTCCTCTTTCCCATCTCTCTTGTGGCATTATTTCTAAGGCAAAAATGTATTCATGTTTATATCCAAAGTATCTAGCATTGTACTTGGTACAAGTAGGCATTCAAATATTTGACAGACAGATACATGAATTCTAAACTCTAATAATATAATGCTCAAGGGAACAATAAAAATAACATCACACGGGGGAAGTGAAAATTGAAGAAAACATGAAAACTATCATGTTTAAGGCATATATAGCTCTCTGCTATCCTGAAGCAATAACCAACCTGATTTTTCCATTAGATTTCTCTTCTCAAACTGTTGAAGCTGCAAACAACATGAAAACACTGATTAACCAGAACAGAGATATTCTACGCTACGCCATGACTTCTCTGACCAATTTACGCTGACCTCATTAAAAAGAGTTTTACACTATTAGCCAATTGAAGCCTTTTTCTTCTTGAAATTCAACCAACAATGAGTGCCCTCTTACTTTTTAGAACACTACCTACTAGCACAAAGGACACATCAAGTACCCCCTAAGTGCTTCCCATGCATTATCAGCAACCACATAATCCTACCCAAGGGAAAGAGAACACAGTCTTACTCTCCTGGAGTCCCTCACACAGCATGGAAAAAAGGCTCGTACACAGCTACCAAATGCAATGCACCCTGTGTCATACTTACTGTATAAAAGAGGCAAGTCTGAACTCTGAACTAGACCCTAAAAAAGAACTCTTGAGAGGCAGCTAAGAGAAAAAGGGAATCACAAACAGTGGTGGGGCCGACCACAGAGAGAAACCAAGAGGGCAGAGACTGAAGTAAGGATGGAAAAGGTGTAGTAAGACTTCTCTACGGCAGGCTGAGGCCTCTGTATTATTTTGTATGTAATAAGGAACCACAAAAAACTTTGAGTTAGGAGTGGCATTAGCTTCTAACAGCAGAGATCAAGTAACTCCCAGAAGTATGTTTGTTGGAAGGATGGGAAAAGGAAGATTGGATACAGGGTAGTGGCACCAGCATCCCAGAAATAGAATCTATATGACTTACATGGAAGAAGGAAGAGTTCAAATTTCAGGGCGGGGAGGTTATGAATACTGGTTTAGACAGGTTGAGTTTAAGATGCCCGCAGGACATCCATGTGGAGCAGAAAAAATACGCTGCCATCATTGTATTTCATTTTTCACAGTGCCTATTGTATATCACTTGTCTCCTGAAAAATCCTGTTCTCCCCTCCCACCGCCTCCTACCTGAGTTGAAATTCCTGTCTGACATTTAAAGACCCTGAAATCATCTCACCTTACTCAACTTTAATCTATTACTACTGATCTCAATGACCTGTTCTGGTATGGATCACCTATTTCCTACATTCATTCTATTTTTTAAAAACTATACTATCTCTAGGAAGCAGTCTTAACTTCTTAAGTAGGTAAGACTCCTCCTAAACAGAATAAAAAGGTATACTACGAGTTTTCTTACATGCAGAAACACAGCATGCCCAATGTCTAGCTCATAAACTCTCAAAGTCAAACATTCTGTTTCTCAGGAGTCCCACACACTCCACTGGTACTGAATAAACAAAACTATATAGAATTAGTCTTTTCATATTCAGAGGCTATAAAATTATCTTAAGGATAAAAAACAGAACAGTCTTATATAGGATGTGTACAGGATTTTTGTTCTAAAAACGAACAAAATAATGCTATTAATACAATATATTAACAGGAGTCAGAGTATGTCCTAAATTTAGCACTATTTTCATTTTGTTAGAAAACTACTGTACTAAGCGCTAATCATTGCCTTTTAAACATGTGGTTTTGGGTTGGGTAGCTTAAAAGACAGCCTAGTATAACCTGGTGAGTAGGAGTTCTGGCTTTGGAAAGTCAGCTAGCACTGGATTCAAATCCCAACTCTGCCACTTCCTAGCTATATGACCAGCTGGGTTATTTAACTTCTCTGAGCCTCAGTTTCCTTATGCGTAAGGTGTGAATACTTTCCTATCTCACAGTATGAATGTGAAGATTAATTAGGATCACATTTAAAAAATATTTGGCCTAGTTCCTTACATATATTAAGTGTTCAATAAATATTTTTCTACGAAAAATAGGAATAATGTCCAGATGCAGTGGTGGTGAACCTAGGGCACACGTGCCACAATGGGCTGTTTGTTATCACCGAAAGCTCTAAAAGGTTTGCCATCGCTGGTCCGGAGGATTTCATAAGACATGTGAGTAAAATGTAGCTTGCAAAGGGATAGTTTAGGAGTGACCTAAAGATGGTCATCAAGTATATGAAGAATTTTTTTAAAATTGGGAAAAAAGCCCCTATATATTGTACTTCTTTAATGGAAGAAAAGAAACCTAGAATAAATGGCTTTAAATTGAAAGAGATACTTAAATTACACAGAGGAATGAATTTCTTAATTCTGGAGAATACTATATATTATTGATTCTGTTTCAGGTTACAGAAGTAGAATCACAACTTCCTGACATATTTAAGAACAAGGCAGGCAAAAATATTATCTTGAATGACTTGTCAGTAATGTTGCCTAAGGGTAAGGAAGGTGAAGTAAATGGACTCTTTAACTGTTTCTGTTTCTGCAATCTCTGATATATCTGACACAGGTACCAATTAGTAAGAGTAGCTATCTGCTGCATATCTTCTTCATGATCTCACCAACTAGCTTCATCCAGAAAAAGCATGTTCTTTGACTACACTGTTTAAGTGTCTCCTTAGACAAATTCAAAAAAGCAATGGTAACTCATAATTTTACTTGGATATTTGTATTTCTTGGTTTGATGGCTAGAGAGTAAGAATAGACAGTATGGGTGTGGTATCTTCATCTGGCTTCAGTAGGAACTGTAAATCATTCTGGAAATATGTGTGTGTGTGTGTGTGTGTGTGTGTGTGTGTGTGTGTGTGTGTGTGTGTATGTCAAAACTGCAAAACCAGGGCCTCAAATGATAAGCCTTAGTACTCCAGCAAATTGTCCCTGGTCCACCTTGGTGCTATGTATTTAAAGATGATGTAAGAGATGAAAACATTCATATAGGATAGCTCTCCACCTCTGTTCCCCATGGATGACATGAAAGCCTGGAGATGTGCCCATGACTACAAGAATACAGCAACCACATGCCTGTACCTCCTGTCCTACTGAGTGCAAGACTCTGCCCCAAGTGACTGCCTGGACACCCCACCTCAAGGCCCCGCCTCTTCTCTTTGTCATTCTTTTTGAGATAAGTGAGCACCTCTGGAACCAACAACAGGTATAAACAGGAGTTTGTCTTGAAAGCGTCTAGGAGCTAGCGCTCCTGTTTTTCATTATTTTCAGTGGGTAATCATGACCTACTTCGCACCTAGAAATTCAGGTGAACAGGAGCCAGGGCAAACAGGTGCACAGGATAAAACGCCTTCAAAAGTCAACTACAGAAGTCAATTATGTAGATTATCTAGTCACAGAAATCTCCTCATTCTTCTCCCTTTCTATTTGATTTATAGCCTTTCATTGCTTAAACAAATCCGCACAGGGAAAAATAAAGAAGAAAACTAAAATCTGGAATTTTGGTTACTTGGTAGTGCCTAAAAAAACCAATGTAATGGAAAGGGCAAAACTGAAGGTTAAAAGGAGTCATTGCAATGATTTCAAAGTGAAACATATAAATGTAGCCCTCCTATCCCCTACACAAGCTATTTAAATTCTGACA
Source organism: Hystrix cristata (assembly GCA_004026905.1). Taxonomy (NCBI): domain Eukaryota; kingdom Metazoa; phylum Chordata; class Mammalia; order Rodentia; family Hystricidae; genus Hystrix; species Hystrix cristata. Next base: position 93,622 of record PVJO010002603.1, read on the forward strand.
TTTTCAGGAAAGAAAAAGGAGCTAAATCATATGCCCAGGCTCAGAAATGCCCCCCTTCCGGTGCTATTCCTCAGTGCTAGGGGCCCACAGTGTCACACTGCTTCTGAAATACTTTTTCTAAGGTGATTTTGAAACACTTTTTCGAAGGTGATTGTTTTTTATAGTACCTTTTAGTTGTGCAACATTACTGTTGAGTAAGCAATGATACAGCATTATCTGTTTACAGTTGGCAAAAAGACAAATTAATGACTTGTTTAGGGTTACATGACATGTCCATGGCAATTATTAAAAAAAAAATAGGCTCAGGACTGGGGCTGGGGCTGGGGGTGTAGCTCAGCAGTAAAGTGCATGCTTAGCATTCATCAGTCCTTGGGTTCAGTCCCCAACATCAAAAATTAGATGCATGATTTGTCAGCTCAGCAAGCTTTCATTAGCCTACAATGGTAACAGCAGGACCTAATTTTTATATATAAGCAATAACAACAGTGATGGCTACTGTTTATCAAGTGCTAACTACACACCCAGAATTACACACAGGCCTACATATCCTCTTTTAATCCTGGCAATACTTCTGCGAGGCAGGTACTGTCATTACCCTCTTTTCGCAGGTTAAGAAAAAACATGACCTAGAGAAGTAAATATCCTACTCAGGGTCACCCAGCTAGTAAGTGACAGGGCTGAGATTCAAACCCAAGTCTGTTACTATATCTGCACTCTTTTTTTGTTGTTGTAGTTATACCTGAACTCTTAAGCCCCAATGCTGTCCCACTTTCTAGACCAGATCAAGGAACAAGCTCAGTTACACAGTAACTCTGGGGGAGAGGGGCTTAACAGCCTATTCTAGAACATTAAAATTAATTAAAATAACTTACAACAGTGAAGTTTGTACAAAGTTCTGATGTTTTCATTACAAATAGGTTCAAATAGATTAAATTTCCATTGAATTTAGCAATACTGACAGATGTATGTTAATGCTTCATGTAACATGCAAAACTAGGCACTACATTTGTTAATATTTCAACACTGTGCTCCGGTTCTTAAAAATCAGCATACTGGGGTTGGGGATTTAGCTCAAGTGGTAGAGTGCTTGCCTAGCAAGCGCAAGGCCCTGAGTTTGATCCCGAGCACCTCCCCTCAAAAAATTGGCATACCACAGCAAAACAAAGAAATCTAAAACCACCAAATAGAAATCGCATTTTAAAAATGGAGCTTTCTATTACCATCTACAGTTTTATGGGCAGGGAGGGTAACTACTTTCACAGTTAAGGTCTCACTACAACAAAAATAGTCTGACCTCTGAATTTTCATTCGTACCAATACTGATACTAGAATTTGAGACTACAAATCTCAAAGCAAATTTCAAATGTTATCTTTGAACTTTTATTTCTTCATACTGCTTTTTTCCAATAGGTTAAAGCTACTTTTCAAAATATACTGCTTCTAATCATCCAACTGATAGCCTTCCTCTTCCCAAAACCATTTTATCGAAAAACTACCATCACAGTTTTTTTGTGAAATAAAAGGTTATTCAGGGCCTGAGACCACAGACCTATGTTCTGCCAAATCCATCTTTAAAATAATGAAATTCTTGATAGCAAAGCTACCGAAGGTACATTTATGGATGTAATTTCAATAAAGAGCTCAAACAAGAGAAATAACCAAATGAAAATGAGCCTTTCCATTCATTAAATGTTTCAAAGTAAACCATGTGTCATAAATAGCAATTGAGATGACACTACTTTTCCAAGAGAAAAATAGACTACCTTACAGCCTAGCTACAGTAGTAAAGATAACTACAGGATCTTTATTCTAGCACAGCTTTAGAAAAACCCATTAAATCCACCAAAAGTTGGTATCCAGGCGTGGTGGCGCACACCTGTAATCCCAGTACTTGAGAGGTTGAGGCAGGAGGATCACTTTGAGTTCAAGGCCAGCCTGGGCTACTTAGTGAGTTCAAGGCCAGCCTGAACTACATAGCGAGACCCTGTCTCAAAAAAAGAAAACAAAAATTAAAATAAGGAGCTATTACCACAGAGTAAAATTCTTTTAAAAAAATTCACCAAAAGTCGCCTAAAGTCACAGAAGCTGTGCCATATAGCTGAACCACATTAAAATACTTTGTTTGCAAGTGCTAACATTTTCCTGTTGAGTAGTACTATCATCTTCATTTGTAATAACCATAATAATTTTATGATAGAGGAGGAAAACACAACAGAATTATGAAAAATATACTTAAATGAACACTTTAACATATAATACATGCAAATCAGTCAAACTGCTTGTTTTCTAAGTAAACATAGTATATAAGAAGATTTTAATTTTTTTTGAAAAGAAAAATATTTGAGTAATATAAATATTGATTCATTCCTTTCTGTTGAGTGGTAAATGAAATAAATCCAGCCTTGGATTTTGCTGGCTCAGAAAAATGTCTCCAATTTACAATTATACTCGTTTAATAATGCAATACACTCTAAAATAAGCAATTTCCTTCTTAATGAGTTTAAAATAATTTTTATACTCAAGAGGCAGAAATACCAACTTACCAGCTTCGTGCCTCTTTTAATTTCCTTTTGGACATCTTCAATAGAAAATCCACCAAGACTCTCATTATCAGAGTGTGATGACACCAAAGCAGATGAAAAGAGCTATAAATTACATTTGAAAAAATTAAGGTTCATATATAAATTATAGTAAAACAATGAATAAGATGTTAAATTTAAAAAGAAACTCTGTAGTACAAATAGCATAGCATTAGTGTTAAACCATTTCTTAAAAATTTAACGGAGTGTGTTTTTTTAAGTATTCAGGAATTTTCACATGTTATTCTCTCTCATGAATGGTTTCAAGGTCTCTTGGCCGTGGCCAGCATACTTACCATGCATTTATGGTGTGCTGCCACCTTCTGGTTTTCTGATATTAGTAACTGTCCACATTCCTTATCTCTATTTGACTTACAAAAGCCACATTTGCGCTGTCTTGTAGGCCCCTTTTTCTGTTCAATTGAGCTTGACATGATTTTTAAATTGCCTTTAGAATGCCACTTTACGTCTCAAGAAATGCTATAGAGAACAAGAATGGCAACAAAATAGTTAATTTCATTTTAAAATTAGTTTATACATATTCATGTAAGGAGTTTAATGCTTGACCTAGGTTTTTTTTTTTTTTTTTTTTTTTGGTTCTGGGGATCGAACTCAGGTCCTTGTGCTTGTAAGGCTAGCACTTTAACCACTGAGCTAAATCCCCAGCCCGACCTAGGTTTTAATGTATGCATTTAAAATGGTTATTATAGATAAATTAACATTAAAACCCAAGGTGTCTCCATTTTTTATACATGTATGGTGAAAGGAAGAAGGAAAAGAGAGAGAATGAACTAAATGAAGTCTAGAGAAAAATCAAACTGTTCCCAAACTAGGGAATGTGTGAAATAATTAGAACTATTTATGTGTGAATAAAAAACACAAAGTACAATATTAAATCATCATCTGCTGGAAAAATTAATGAAAAACAGTTTTCAAATATAGCTAGGTGCTGCTTCAAGGAGACAAAGAATTACATATCTAAGAATAGTGTAAAAACTACTAAGAAAACTACAAAATAGTCAAAGGGAACAGAGTTGTATAACTGCAAAATTTATTAAAGTTCTCATATTGATATAAAACAATAAAAGTAAATACATTCACTTAATCATGACTTTGGAACACTTATTTTTAAAATCTGAATTATTTCCAAGTTTTAAAAAATCATGCATATTAAATTTAAAAGATTTTTGCTATTCTATTTCTTTTACAAGTAAAGAGAAAATTAAGCTTCTAACAGTCTATTCCAAAATGCAGTCTTTAGGACCTAATATTTATAAAACTATATCACAGGACTTGAATTTACTCCAAGTCTCATTAGTTAACAGAGAATGATCTAAATATAGTTAACTTCCATATGTAAATTAGCAATATTGTGTAATGGAAGGAAAAATTTTCTGAATGAGCCTTAAATTTGATCAAATCATAATTATAGATAGTATAGTCAAACAGAAAAAGGGAAGAAAAGCTCTAACATAGGTTTCAAATTTAGATCATCATTCTCAACATAGATTCTTCAGAACAATACTGGGCAAATTTAAAATGGGTTATTTGATTTGTGTAGTTTTCTGAAGTCAACAGAACTAAGCAGTTCAGGACCCAAGCTGCCACAACAGATATCATGACAAAATCTCAAACTTTTGTCTTAAAACAAATTTATTGAATTCCTTCCATTTTTCTATATATTTGTACATTTTCATAACACTGTAGAAAAAATTGACTCATAAACACTACATTATAATTTTCTGAGAGGCATTTGTTCATCAACAAGTACAGTATCAGCAAGGTAATACTGTATCCTATAAATCATTCATTGCTAATCAATATAAAAATTCAGATACTTGATCAAAATTCACATGAAGCCACAAAGAAAACATATTTTCTCATTAATTTATATCCAGGGTTTTCTTTTTAACAAAACTTCAAAGGCCCTTATAGTCTCAGCTTTGATGGATTTAACAAACTCTTAATGCTATCTATAATTTTAAATACTGTACCTCAGTCTTCTAAGTGCTATCGGATACTTTACAATACTGAATTCATAGCATTGGCTATAAACCATGAAACTATTGAAAACAGGCACCAAATACTTTTAGGATTAAAGGAAAAAAGAAGACATAACAGAGAAACAAAAGAAACAAAAGGGGAAGTGTGTTTGCATTTGCTCAGGCAAATATGTGTTCAGTTGCTTTATCAAAAGTACAGCTACTCAAATTTTTAGAATTAACTATGCAAAATATCAAGATTCATAAATAGCAGCAAAATCTGCTATTTGAGTTCTAAATTAGTTGTTGTTTTTTTTTAAACTACCATGCAATGAATAACAGGCACTCTGAAGACACTGTAATGTATTCAGCATTTCTCCCGGTCATCCAAGCAAGTTGAAAGGGTGGCACATTATAAATCTGATCTGTATAGACATCTTTAATGTGTAATTTCTATATAATCCTAGCTTTGGCTAGAAAACTGGCTTAAGATAAAGAAAATTCCTAGGGTGGAAAATCATTTTGTATTTTCAAAATCAATTGTGAAATGGTATTCCCCCCAAATTCTATCCATGTTGAATTCTGCCTCTTTCAAATTATAAAAAGGTAAATTCCTTATCTTGAGAACCTGCTTTTCTAGATATTAAAGACTCCAAGCTCTAAAAGAGAAAAAAAGGTACTCTTTATTTTACATGCAAAAATATTCTAACGTATTTTTTCTATAACTAGTTTAAATTAGTGTAAAGTGAACAGAGGCATACAAAAACTGCAATAAACCAATTAAAAACTTTCCCCTAATGTGCAATGACTAAATGGATTTTTCCACTAAAATTCAAATAATGCATCTGTGCATATCTTGCTGTGTTTTTTTTTTTTACAGCCTCCTTATAAAACATGAAGTGGAGAACATCATGGAAACAATGACTCCTAGCAAAAATGTCTTTATCATAAAAATACAGATTTTTATCTAATGCTGTCACATTTGTGGTCTCTAGTTAAATAGAATGAGGGCATTCCGAGGATCAATACTAAGGGGTTCATAATGATCCACGGCTACATGGCATTTTAATTTTAGTCTAAAAGGTTTTTCTGTGTGGGCAGAAGATCAAAGTTTGATACTTTCACCCAACAATGAAGCCTTTTCCTTAAAAGAAGCATAACATTACAAAGCAGAAATAAAGAGGCAACAGTAACAGCGTGAAAAACATAATTTAAATAACTGAAAAAACATAAAAGCCGGATTAGCTAGGCTGAAGCAATCAATGCGCTTCTGATTTTCCAAGATGCTGTCAGGCACCAAGGTAGAAATAACCTGAAACATTCAAGAACTCGAGAGTTCATTTAGTGCCTGGTATCCGAGAGCATTTTCACAGAAAAACAAACAAAACAAAACAAAAACTGCAGTTCCGGAAGATTAAAACGTTCCGCGCGCAAGCAAGCTGAAATACACAGATCAAAAATATATAAACGTGATCCTCAAAAGACAGTATTTCTGTCGGGAAAGTTACAGTGGAGAGAAATAAACGAGTAAGAGATGTACCGGAAGGGCACCTGAATTTGGTTGCACGATATTGTTAAATGCTTCGCACTGCTTTTTGCGGTTATTCAAAAGGAAACTAAAGGAATTTTCCAGTTGTTTCAAACCCAAGGGGTTAGAGAAAGAATTTGAACTGTAAGGGTAAGACCTGATATTACGCAGTAAGCACATGAAAATGAAAGGTTTTTCCAAAAACAAAAGATTTTTCAACTTCCATGCAGAATATTGAAACGAATGGAAATTGCAAAAGAATACCGCGCTGTTCGTCCACATAATAAAGGTTCATCCACATAATAAACATACCAATGTTCTCCGTTATTTATTCCCTGATGCTCACTAGACGCCAAGATCTCCCTCTAATCAAGCGCTAGATAAACTCGAAAAACTATCTTCCTCTAAAACACTTAACCTGGTTCCTTTTCGTCGTAAAGTCAGGATCCCCTAATTGTCCTTCTCCAATCTCCCTGAATCCAGGAAAATATCATCCTACCACTTTCTTTACGCCGCCTTCCTCAGGAGATCGCCCTCTAATAGTCTTTGCCTTATACATCAGTTTCGCCCCTCATCCCCCCACCCCGGAGTTTTTCCTCATTCCCTAGGGCTAAGCCTCTTGCCATCCTAAAAATTCCTCCTCTTCCTCTTCCCAAACTGGAAGCCTCCTTCTTTCCCAAATATGTCCTAAGCAATAGCAAAGACTAAAAATCACCAGTTTTTTTTCCCTCCTCAAATGTTGTACTCCCCTCCCCCGAAGTATAGGCTTAAGCTTAACCTTTCTCTGTCTCTCTCTCTGCATCTCCAAATCACTTTCTCAGCAGCCTCTCTGCCAAGTGCCTACAATAAGCGGCGCTTCTGGGGTCCCTGACAATAAAGAGAGACCACCAAGAGTCCCCCCTTAACAACGGGCAGGGGCGGCGGCCTGGCCACCGCCATCCTCCTTGTCTTCTCTCGCTGGGTAGAGAATGGGGGGCCCCAGGGTTCCGTGGGTACTCACCAGCCGGGCCCACAGGCGGACGGCAGAAAGAAGCGCCAATGAGGGGAAAGAGAAAGAAGTCGGTCTCGGTTCTCCGGCAGCGCCTGAGAGCGGGGCTCTGTCGCCGGAGGTTGTTTCCTTTCATTCGAGGAGAGACGGGCTCGCGAAGCGCCCTTACGTCGCCCCCCTTGCACGCACACGACCCACACAGCGTTGATACGTTCCTAGCGCGCCGCGGGCCCTGATTGGCCGCCGAGACGGGGCATTTGAAGCCGCAGGGCCACGGCGCATGTGTATAGGCCACCCCAGTACGGATCGGGGCGGCAGGCCCCGCCTTCTGCTCGCGCGCGTACCTTCTATTCTCCGCTTCGCCGCTTCGCCAAGTGTTCGGGGGCTGGATCGGAGGAGATAGAAAAAGAGAGTCAAAGATACTGCTGTGGGTTGGGCCCATAAGGGGTAGGATTGGGACGAAAAACCGTTGGGCAGGGGCCCTGGGTAACCAGTTTTCGACAGTGATTCGCATGGGTAGGCCTTATCCCTTGCACTTGTTCACCGAGGCCTTTTCACATCCATTATTTCATTGTACTCCCGTGGCATTGAGGTCCTCCGTTCCTTTCCTTTCACTACTGAGAAAGACTCCGAAGCTCACAGTGGAGTCAGATTGCCTGCATTTCAATCCTAGGGCGAATCATTTTAACCTCCGATTCTTATTTGGGGGCGGGGGGTGCTGTAAAGTGAGGATAAAAATAATACCTCTCGGGCTTATTGGGAAGAAGAATGAGAGACTGCAGCTAAAGCATATTGGTGTTCCTGACATAAAACAGGCTCTCTACAAATCCTGGGATTATCGTATTAAGAAAAGTAATTTTCTTTAAAACACACATAGGTAGACCAAACACCTAAACTAGCGCTTTCCTTTTAGGTGTATTGAAGCCAGACTGCTTAGATTTGAGTCTCAGCTCCTCCATTTCTAACTCTGACCTTGATCACATTATATTACCTCTCTGTCCCTCAGATTCATCTCGTCCAAAATGGAGATCACAGTGGTACCCATCTCAAAAGGTGATTCTGAGAAGTGAGTCAACGTGTGTAATTCACATAGAATAATGCCTGTCACACCATATGCTCTCTGTAAGGGTTGGCTTTTGTTATTTTCTACTGGACTAATAGAATGTACCTCAATCTTTTTAAAAGAAAATGGGGGAGAAAAACCCTAACCAACCGGTGAACATTTAAAAATGCCCTTCAAGTAGCTGTTTTTCTTGCAATGGAGTGGATTTTTACTATGCTATTGCTATACTGTTTCACCAACCTGTTATGACACTACAATGTCACCCTTAAATTGCAATCCACAAGGAAACAGTTCCTATAATGGTATAACATTGATTCTATGCAAACAGCAACCCAACAAGGGAGGAGATATCAGTCATTTAGCGTTGAGGAACCCTTAGCCCTTTTACCAAGGCTCTGTGCTGTAAAAGGGATGGCTCAAGATTTGCATAAGAAGATCCAGAATGTGTATATTCTGAACATTTATAGTGTATGTGAAAACAGGTCCCCCAGCCTCATTTTCTACCAGCTTTACCAGCTTACTGATGTCAGACTGAAACAGATGATATGTAAGTGACAAAATGCAGTGCCTGTGCAGTGTGTTATCTGTTTATGTTACCCCCAAATTCTTACATTTTTTTCATTCTTTCATTCACACATTCATTTCAACAAAATTTGGTTGAATAAACATTTGTAAAACTATCAAGTTCCAAAGGGAGACATAGATCAATACGACTCAGTCCTGCCTTGAATTCATGGTCTAAAAGGAAAGACAGACAAGCAAATACAGTGTGATGTGGTAAATGCTGTATTAGAGGTATGTGCTTAATACAGACATCTGGCTATTATGTACAAAGCACTATGCTAAGGTAGAACACAATGAATAAGATACAGCTCTTGTCTTCAACTCCTCAGAGTGTAGCAAAAAAAAAAAAGACAAACAGCTATGATAGGAGATGCATTTCAGTGAGTACCTTAAACACTGAAAAGAAAATTCAGAAATTTCAGAAGAGGAAGAGATCAGTGACCAGGTATTTGCAGGTCCCATGTCTGGTCCCAATTAGCATGACTGACAGATGCAGCCTGTTATTTCAAAGACTACAGAAAGGAGTGAGATCCAGTTAACACCAGGGAATATAAAGTAGAATCTATTACTCTCAATGATTTGCCAGTATACTCCCACCAATACTCGTGTACTCTTTTTCTTCAGGCTCCAGATCCCACTTTTTGTACCCCATTCTCAACAAAAGCCTTAACTTAATGACTTATTTAGAAAGGGGCCAAGATAAAGGGCTAAGCTACTTTATCTTGTACACCCACCCCATTATGCTTCCTTCAAGACTAGGAGAAAGAGCTATCTTTCCTGCTTTCTAAGTAGAAAGCTGTGCTTTTAATCACATCTCTTCTATGCTTTTTGTAAGAACTGGCTCCCTGCTTACTCCTTGTTCCAGCACCATCAGTTGTTCTGATCTTCATCTACTTTCACTGCAGGACTGTGGCCTTTGCCTCCACTTGCTCTCCAGTCATTCATTCAGCAGACATTTACTGATCTCTTCTATATGCCAGGTTTTGTGTCAGACACCAGGGATTTGAAAGGGAACAAGACAAGACACGGCTACTTATCAAAACATCAAGTTGCATACCATAAATACATACAATTTTAATTTGCCAATTATATCTCAGTAAGGCTGGAAAAGAAAAGAGACTAAAATAGAGAAAAAGACACAGCTCCTGCCTTCAGGGAATTTTCAGTCTAAATGAGGAAGAACAGGTAAATGAACTTCAGTGCAATAGATGAACTGCTAGAATAGAACTATGTACTTCTAGGGTTGATGCACTCTGTCCAGCAGAGCCAGGAACTGCATCACGGGGAGGTATTGTTTTGAGTTGGATCTTGAAGGACAGGTCAAGGTCCAGAGAAATCTACAATCCATCATCACTTTACAAGAAATACACTCGAAGGCCACACTCAACCTTTTTACCATATTCAGTGACTTTTGGCCATCTTTATTCATGATATCTCTCTTATATTTCACACTTTTGGCCAGCTACTTGGTCTTAAATTCTGGTCTTCCTCACCTTTTAAAATCAGTGCCCTGACTCTGGCTGCTATCTTGGTCTCTTGTAGGTTCCCTTCTTCTCACCTTTAGAATACGATTTTGACTTTTCCTCAGACACAGTCTTATACCCTCTGTTGATCTGTTGCTCTTCCAGGACCAGTAGTCCTTAAACTTTATGTATGAGAATTACCTGGGGAGTTTGTTAAAAATACAGATCTTTTGCTATCACCTCTTGGGGATGCTGAAGGTCTGGGTCCAGGAATATGCCTGCTTAAACCATCCAACTATACTGCTGTGGATCTATTGAGGTCCACTGAGAAGAAATTAACAGTTAAGAAACTGCCACCTATTCTCTTCTGGAGAATTGCTACAAATCTCTTGACTTTGACTACCTTGCAAACAACAGCTTAGTTACTGCGTTGCTCTGTTTGTTTTGTTTTTCTGCTTTTAAACATGCTTTATTTGCCTTTAAATAATTTACATTAGATATATGTAAAGAATGTTACAGCAAGGCAGTAGTTTAAATATTACCACAGATCACACGAAGGGAAAAGACACTGTTTCCTAAAACTACTGATTACAGGTAGAATCTAAGTGTAAGCTGGACTAAAGGGAAGCAAGTGATACAATGTATTCTGTAATGGGTGTGTTTGAGGTTTTGTTCTGGTGACGGAACAAAACAATGTGAATTCCTTCACTTTCTAGCATTCGAATTTTCTAGAATTATGCCTTTGCTTAATAGAAATTTATCACAGTATTGTGATTACAACTTTTAGTTTCCTATTTGTTAGGTAGTTTGCATTGTGTGTGTGTGTGTGTGTGTGTGTGTGTGTGTGTGTGATACCAGGACCAAGCACATGAGGGCTCTACTACTGAGCTATGTAAGCATCTTCTCTGTTTAATCAGACCTACCCTTGCCCTTAAATCACCAAGTCCAGTACAAGCAAATTCATCTTTTCCAGTAGGTGAGGCATAACTCCTTTGTCCATCTGCAGTCTCCTCATGTAAGATACCACCAGCATTTCTACTGCTGCCAAAATCAAAGGCTACATTCATCTCTGTGTCTCCGACTTTCTGGTTATAATCAACACCAGCGGGTCACTCCTTCATTTATCAAGTACATATTGATCACCTACTATATGTCAGGTAAAAGTGGACGTGGTACATTTTGGTGTAGTTGGTGAGAAAGAATTGGGTAATCACATAAACAATTGTAAAATCGCAACCAAGACATGTGCAAAAAAGAAGTACCACTTCTTTTTTATTAGATTTAATTTAAATAGAAGTTTAATTTAAATAAAATGGAAAATTTAAATATAACTGCATTTTGTATATTAAATGCATTTTATATTTTATATTTCTTACTTTCTTATTTGTATACCTGCATTTTGTATATTAAATGCATTTTATATTTCTTACTCCTTATTGTTAAAGTGGGTGGATTAAACATTTTAAATAATTTCGTGGAAATAAATCCTATTTATTTGTATGAAATGCAGTCTAAGAGAAAGAAGGCCTAAGTTTGAATCACTGGCCTAACGCTAAATAAGAGAGTAATCTGTTCATGTGAGTATGCTGAGCCTTAACTTACACATCAGTCTAATGAGAACAATATTACTTGCAAGGATGTTATGGGGCACAAAGACAGATAATGATGATATGAATGATTTTGCGCCAACAAATATGAAAGAGAGTTTTTTTTTCATGTATCCCTTGACTTCCATATCATCTAGTTGATTTCCTCACTAATGTTGGCTCCTAGCATTTGGCCCCTATGCTGTTCTTAGTTTTTGTTGTTTATTTCTAAATGTCCACTGAGTGTATTGGTGAGGCTTTATAACATTCATAACTCTCTCCAACCTGTGGAGCTACTCAGGTATCTAACTGAAGAGCCGGTGTCCTGGTGGACCTTGTTGATATCTGTTTTTGTTTGGCAATTTGAGGCTGTGCATGGTACTGTACAGACACTGCTGAGGTAACTAGAAATTGGGGCAGAGGGAATGATTGGGAGACTCGTGGACATCCTTAAAATAGTGTTTACCGAATGTTGAATGAACACAGAAACTGAATTTAATTTAATATATTGATGGCAATATTACACTAGTAATCAGACTTCACAGGGCTGGTGCCTGCAAAATTGTTAAGAGTTCACTCTGATTGCAGACATGATATCAGATGCTGAATGTTTTCTGTAAGTTATCGTGTTAGATCCTTCTTTCTGTTACTAGAGCCTTCTTTCTGTCTGTTATCTTGTTAGATCCTTACAACAGCCCGGAGGGGGGTTGTGAGGGAATGTTGTTAGTCCCATTTTACAGAGGAAGAGACTGTTGAGCAATTAAGTAACTTGCCCAAGATTACATAGTTAAGAAAAGGAAGCACAGCGTTTAAAGTCTACGAAGTTTGTTTCATCTCCAGGGCAAGCGTGCTCTTAATCACAGTGCTGGACTGCCTCTTATTTACTTGTTTATGTGTTTATTATCTGTCTCCCAACTAGAATGAAGCATCACCGACACAGCAGTTTTATTTTGTCATGTTCACTATGCTGTCCCCAGCCCCTAAACTCGGTGTGTGGCCCATAGTAGGTACTCAATAACTAATGAAGTAAGACCATGGAGAAAGCAGAAGAGAATTTAATGAAGTATGAGGAGAGGTGGGACTGAGGTGGGATTAAATCATTGCAGAAATCTGTTAATATATCAGCCCAAGCCCTACCCCAGAGGTTTTAGTAAAGGTGTAAAATGGGGCCCAGCAACTATACACTTAATAAACTCCCCAGATAAGACTATGACATACAGTACACAAACAATTGAGAACCACTGACCTGCAGCCATCAAGATATTTAAAATATGTGTGTGTCTATAAAACACATTACATTGGAAAAGCCCAAGAGACTTCATTCAGATTAATATGATTCCTAAATAATACTTTGGCAAGGGCACACATTAATAACTAGTTTTGCCATTGGGTTCTCAATCATCTTGAGCATCTTTGGTTTTTTTGTTTGTTTGTTTTGGTTTGGTTTTTGGCCCCATTTTGTTGGTTAAATAGCAGGATCAGACAGATCTACACTACTGTCAAGTATTATACACCTAAAAGCTAGGATAATTACATATGGATGCGATTTGTGGAGAGCTAATATTCCCAATGAGATATAATCTCGAATGAGAGGCAAAGACCCAAATGACCTGTACACAAATCCTGGATTCAGGTTAGCTTCTCGGTGCCTTAATTTTTGCATCTGTAAACTGAGGGTGAAGGGGGTAGTTTTCTCAAGGATTTTTATGAGGATCGTGTGAGATAATCCACATAAAGCACTTAAAATACTTCCTGTCCCATAAAGCTCAATAAATATTAGCTACAAGAGTTAGCTTTATACTCAGCAATATGGAATAGTTTTTTATCTCATTCCATTTATGAGTGGCTAATTGTCTTCAGTTCTTCTGATAAGTGGACTAGAAAGACAAAAGGCCTTTGTTTCCTTATCCAGTCTCTTGCTTCCTAAAGCTTTGTTTTGCAACATTTTTGGATGAGTTAAGACCTAGCAACTTTCAAGATTCAGTTTTTCAACCCTGGGTGTCAGTCACATAAGCCGCCTTTTATCCTTTGGTCGGGTGAAGCTCCTTTCCTCTTTGTTTCCAGAGCATCCTGGCCAAACGTGTACCTCATCATTTACCATATTACCTTGAAATTACAAATATTTCTTTCTCTCTGTCTTACTGAACATTGAACTCTTTGAGAGAAGGGACCATGTCTTATTCTTTTTTTTTTTTTACATCCCTAGCACCTAACACAGTGCCTGCCCAATAAAGGTTTGCTGAACTTTCTAAAATGCAGTTATGATGGTTACTACTTTTGGAAGGTGTTCCTGTCTGAGTAAGCTTATGTTATGCTCTGGGCCTTGGATCCTGTACCTCCTTGTTGCCCTTATGCTCATGAAATGCAGTTTAGCACTTAATTTTATGCTGTCGTTATTATGTTATTCTCTAATTGGTTCATATGTTAATTTGGTACTTTCTTCTTCCCTCAGGCGCTAAAAGAAGAACTGATTATAAACTGAAAGTGAATGATCCAGTAGTAAGCCGTACATGTCAGTCAACTCTGCTTGCTGAATACCCAGGGCAACACCAGAGATGAATGCCAATTAAAAATCAACATGATTTATATGAGCCCCTAGAACAATACTTTCACATAGTAGGTACTCAAGAAATATTTGTTGAGTGAGTGAATTATTTAGTGAAAAGGAGCAGTGTACTTGCCTAGCCCAGACATCAGGAGACCTGACTTCTAATCAGGTATCTGTCACTCTTCTTTGAACTTGGAAATTAACTTCAAGTTTCTAGGTAATATTTTTACATTCTGTAAAACACAAAGGAATAAGATTAGTGATCTTTAAGGTATCTTTCAATTTTAATAGACAATTCTTCCATTAAATAATTTGAAAATTCCTCCAAAATCATGATCTGTGTCTTATATTCTTCATAGCACCTAGCATGGGGCTGAGTACATGGGCTGATGTGATAAATATCTAGAAATTCAGAATCATCACCCTCCATAGTCAACAATACCAAACAACCAGTGGCACTAAAATCTGCTTTGAAATGTGCCTTGTCTTTATATATGGGCCCTACAGGAAAAATTACAGAAAAACCTGGAGTCTCTTGTAATTATTTGGTTTCAAAGTCTTTAAAATATTTGTAATTTAATACCCTAACTAGGCTCCAGTTTACGATCAAGAGATTTCATTAAATTGCATGATTAAATGCACACAGAATGACAATTGCAGCATGATCTTATGCCCTTCTCCTCCCTCTTCCTTGGGAATCAACCATATCCATAACTTTATTTACTACCTACTGGGACTGATGTCACATTCATTTATTTCTCCAGTCCATATCTCTCTAGTTGACATCTCTTTGAATTCTAGGATTGCAAAAGTGGTTCTGGAAGTCCTATTTCGTGTCTTTACGTGATGTGATAAAAATACAGTGAATGCTGATGCTGAGTGCCAACCAAAGGAAAGGCAGTGTGTCCTCATCCACCGTATTCACCAGGCATTGTGCAACTTCTGGCTCTTTTCCAAAGTCAAAATGATCATGAGAGGTAAGTGTTTTGAATCAGGACATGGAGGCAGACAGGACAATGCAGCTAAAGGCACTCATGAAAGAGGACGTCTAGAAATGCTTCAGGAAGTGGCTAGAAAGACAGGTTAAGTGTTTTTGGAGGGAGAGAGAATATTTTGGCTGGATTAATGGCAGTGTGCCTTTTACTGTTGTCTTAGTTACTTTTCTCTCGTTGCTGAGACCAAATACCCAAAGTTGAAGGGGAAAGGTTTATTTAGCTCACAGTTTGTAGAATTTCAGTCCACAATCAGCTGGATCCAAGGCAGGGTGGCATGGCAGACAGGCAGGAGGCAGCAAGGCAAACAAGTGGATAGCCAAGCCTCTTTCTGTCCCTTCTATTTTATCCAGGCTACCTGGCTTTAGGGTGGGTAGCACTCCCACCTTTAATCCTAGTATCATATTCTTGATTCCAGCAGAACTATGCCAAACCAATCAGTGGACTAATTTAGTAATCACACACTCTAGATCCAGCCACCTCTGAAAACATCCCACCTGTAACTGCTTGAGGCTTTGGGGGGACATCTAGACACAGACCATAACAACTGTAACAATTTTTTTTATTTAAACACACTGAATTTTTAAATTACATCTTGCATATCCAATTGCCTACTTGTTTTTTATCTGCTTATTCGGAATTGCTTAGTCATCTCAAAAGTATCTCAAACTCGATATGCCTTAAAGAGAACTCATGACCTTCTCCCTAGAAGCCTGGTACTGTTCACTGTATTTCCTGAATGGCACCTCTGCCCACCCAGTTCAGCATTGTTAAAGACCAAGAAATATTCCTCGAAATTCACTCACTACTTCACTCCCACCACTAATCTCTGTCATTAATCATGGCAATTTTGCTGCCTAACTATCTCTTGATTATCTCCACTTTTCATTATTTCCAGTGTTTCTACCAGCTCTCATTTGGACCACTCCACTGGCTGATTATCCTATCCCAATTCTATTTTCCCACATGCAATCTACTCTCCACATTCCTGCAAGTGTCATTAATGTATTTATTAATCAAAAGATATTTGTTGAGTGCATACTAGTGTCAGGCATAGGAGATACAGTGGTGAAAAAAACAGGCTGAAACCCCCGTTTACATTTTAGTGAGACAGAGAGATATACAATAAATGATTCACTTCTGGCATGATGAATTAGAAATATTAACAAATCTCCAAAAGCAGCTTTATGCTGAACCAAATTGTCAAAAAACAATCCTTTTAATGCTCTGGAAAGCCACCAAAGACATAATAAAGCCACCAATCATCCTGTTAGTGCTGAAAGTCCTATATCTCTAAAAATTGTTCCCCAGGATGCAAAATGTCTCATTTTTCAGCAATGGGTGCTCAAGTTTTAGGAGAAAGATACCAAACCCACACTGTGTATCCCAAAATAGAAGTTAAAAGCATTGAGTCAAGTGGGTACAGTACAGATTATACATAGCTGTTGTCACTGTTTTAACCCTGACCAGTCGCTTATATTGGCATCCAGAATTTTCTATTCCCAGTAATGGGTCATCCATTGTTGCATCACGCCGGGTCATGCAACTTCAGCATACAAATTAAGTGTCTAGCAATCATGAACTGCAACAATCTGTCTTTATTTTTGCCTGTGGATTAACTGTTGTGATTTGTTTAGAGATAGTGCTACTTAATTTTTTAACATTGTGACTATTATGACCATGTGTTCTAAGTGTTCAGGTAAAGAAAAAGAGAATGATTACCATATCAACCTGAGAGTGACCCAGAAATAACCAAAAAGAGAAAGCTCAACGACCATGTCATACTAATGACAGATGGAAGGGTACATTCAACTGGATTAGGGAAGTAAACAACCAAAGGCGAGCCTACTGGCCAGTAACTAGAAAACAATTTGGGGCTTGTCATTGCAGAAAGGGAAATGTAAAATCACATATGGAAACTGAATTTCACAATTCCAACATGATCTTCAAAAATACTTATAAATCAATCAAAAGTGTTTGGTCTTTCAAAAAAATGAAAAGAAAGAAAGAAAGTAAGGAAAACTACTAATATTCAACTGAAAATGGTGGCCATTAATTTAGCTTAGGCATGTCACATGAACAAATATGCATTGTTTTTCCAGCCCCTTAATTGCTCTAGGAAGCTAAATAAAATTACATTTCATGATTCAGACTTTGCAACTCCAATATCCTATGAGTGAGCAAAGGAGGAAATTTTGGTAGGAGATACGCTGGCCTCTTAGAGTGTAGAACTGTAGAACTGATTCTGTCAACTCTTACCAACAAACATACTTTCTTTCTTTTTTTTTAACCAAGAACATATATTGGCACGTTGTAGATAGACATAATGATCACATTCATCATGTTAGTTTGTACCTGTACATGATATGTTTTGGTTTCCTCCCCTTCGCCACCCCTCCCTTCAACTCCCCCTCCCCTCCTTATTTACAACAGCTTTATTTACATTTTTCCATTTTTTATTTTTCTTTTCTTTTTCCCTTCCTTCCTTTCCCCCTCTTCCTTCTCCAGTTCTATTCCCATTTGAACATTGTCTTTCTTTATCACCATATCTATTATAACTTTTGTCCTTATTTACACTGATGGTTTCTCATATCAGCGAAACAATTTGATACGTAGTCATGTGTGTCTGATTTATTTCACTTAAGAGTATGTTCTCAAGGTGCATCCATTTACCTATAACTGTTTCAAATTTATCCCTTTTATGGCAGAACAGTACTCCGTTGTGTAGAAAAACCACATCTTCTTTAGCCATTCCTTAGTTGTTGGGCATTTGGGTTGTTTCCAAGACTTAGCTATTACAAATTGTGTTGCTATAAACATGGTTGTGCCTATATCGCTGTGGTATGATGTTTTTAATTCTTCTGGAAAGAGTCCAAGAAGAGGTATAGCTAGGTCGAATGAAATCTCTAGTGTAGTTTTCTGAGGAATCTCCACATTGATTTCCACGCCAAACATTCTTCCTACAGTGTATAAAGTGATGTGTCAAATTGCTGTCTCTCATACCCATTAGGTAGTTTGAATTGAAAAGTAAGTTTCAAATCATCTGGGTTTCTATGAAGATCATAATGAAACTGCAGAAAATATGAAACAAACATGATTGTTGATATCTTGTCTAAATATCAACTAAACTTTGCCCATCTATTTGCATATGCAGCAGACAGTGAAAATGTAAATTTTGGAAATCAGACAACTTTAGAACTCAAAATAAAATGTCACTATAAAAGGGCAGTCAAGTTAAATAGGATTTTCTCAATTACTCCACTAACACTCAAATTTAATTGAAATCCAGTTTTGCTTTCACAATTTCAAGTTCTTTTTGTACCACTTATTTATTTATTCATTCATTCGTTTGTTTGTTTGTTTATGTGGTACCAGGTATTGAATCCAAGGCTTTGTGTGTGCTGGGCAAGTGCTTTACATTCCGAGCCTAGTTCTGTACTTGAAAACCATTTTTCTCTAAGAGAGAGTTAACTTATGATGCCAACTAGTGTGCTTTGTACTCTTTAAAAAGGATGGACATTTTAGATGTGGGTATGAACTTATCAACCCTAAGGACCTGATTGACAAACAAATGGTCTACCAAAAGAAGCCTTAAAATACCCAGTGATTAGCTGGAAACAAATTTTTATAACCCCAAAAACTTGATGTTTGTTTGTTTCTTTCTTTGTTGTGCTGGGATACTTCAGCTCTTACATTTAGGTCATCGACTTGGGCTAATTTTTGTAAACAGTGGGAGATGGGGGTAGAATTTTATTTTTTTGCATGTGTTTATCCAGTTGCCCCAGCACCATTTGTTGAAAACATCATTCTTTCTCCCTCTGAATTGTGTCAGCACCCTTGTTGAAAATCAACTGATGATAATATGCTGTTATATTGATTCGTATATGTACCTTATGTCAGTACCACACCATCTTTATTGCTATAGTTTTTAGTAAGTTTTGAAATAAAGAAGTGTGTATCTGCCAACTTTGTTTTTAATATTCAAGATTCTTGCGGCTATTTTGGGTCCTTAGAATTTACATATTAATTTTAGGATCAGCTTATCAAATTCTTCAACAAAACCACCTGGTCTTTTGATCAAAGATTATGTTGAAACTGCGGTCAATCGGGGGGAGTATTGCCATCTTAACAATGTTAAATCTTCTGATCCATGAAGGGATGCTTTTTCAGGTTTTAGGTCTTTGTTTCAACAATATGTTGTAGTGTCTGCCCTTCTTTTGTTAAAATTATTCCCTTCTTGGTGCTCTTGTAAATGAAATAGTTTTCTTAATTTCTTTTTAGTTTGCTCATTGCTAGTATGTAGAATTCCTAGTGAGTTTTGTATATTTGTTCTGTGTCCACAACCTTGCTGAACTCATCTATAAATCGTGGTAGATTTTCAGTGTACTCCTTGGGGTATTCTATATACTGGATCTTGTTATCTGCAAATATAGATGGTTTTAACTCATCATTTCCAAACTGAATGTCATTGTTTTCTTACCAAAGCCCTTCTAGTACAGGCTGAATAGAAGTGAGGAGGTAAGATATCCGTGTTTTGTTCCTGACTCCAGGGAAAAGCTTGTAGTTGTTTACCTTTAAGTATGATGTTAGCTGTAGTTTTTTCAGAGATCCATCATCATGCTGAAAAAGTTTCTTAGATTCTTAGTTTGTTGAATGCTTTTATCATTAAGGTATGTTGAATTTTGTCAAGTACCATTTGCATTTATTGAGATGATCATGCGGGTTTTTTCCTTGTTTTGTTGGTGTGGTGTATTAGGTTATTTGATATTTGAAAGTCAAAACAACTTCGAAATCCTGCGATGAATCTCATTTGGTGTAATTGGTCAAGGCATATAATCCTTTTATGTTTCTGGATTCAGTTTAAGAGTATTTTGTTGAGAATTTTTTTCTATTTTCATAAGAATTATTGTTCTTTCATTTCTTTTTTTGTTATGTTTATGATTTTGATGTCATAGTAATACTAGACTCAGAAAATAATTTAGGAAATGTGCTTTCCTCTTCTAATTTTGAAGGAACTTGTGAAAATTGTTGTTACCTTTTCCTGAAGTATTGCTGGAATTTCCAGTGCAGCTTTTCTTTGTGAGTCGTTTTTACTTTATTAATTCAATCTCTCTCATGATTATAGGTCTATTCAGATTTGAAATTTTCTCTCGCACCTATATAGTGTCTTTCCAGTAATTTGCCCATTTCATTTGAGTTATCTAATTTGTTGATATAGAGTCCTTTAGAGTATCCCCTTATAATTCTTTTAATAGCTGTAAGATTGGTAGTAATGACCTGTCATTTTTGCTTTTAGTAAATCGAGTTTTCTCTCTTTTTCCTGGCCAATTTAAATAAATGTTCTTCAATTTTCTTGGTCTTTTCAAGGAACCAAGCATTTTTCACAGGGGGCTATATCCTTGGCCCTTTTCTGTTCTGTAATTTTGAGACAGAGACTTGTTAAGTGAATAAGCTGTCCAGGCTGGGTTTGAACATGTGCACCTGCCTGCCTCAGCCTCCTGGAGTGTGCTGGGATTGCAGGTGTGTGCTACCATGCCTGTCTCAAGAAACTGATTTTTGTTCTCATTGGTTCTCTCTTCTGTTCCTATTCTTGGTTTCATTAATTTCTACTCTAATCTGTATTATTTTACGCTAATTGCTTTGAGTTCTGTTTTCTCTTCTAGTTTCTTAACATGGAAGGTTACATTACTGATTTGAATCTTTTAAATTTTTAAGTAATTAACTTAATCCATTTTGCAATGCTCAGGACCAAACCAAGGGCCTTGCACATGACAGGCAAATACTTTACCAATGAGCTCTATCCCAGTTGAATATTATTTTTTAACGCAGGTGTTTATCGCTATAAATTTTCCTGTAGATGTGACTGTACTTTATCCTATAAATTTCAATATGTTGTCTCCACATTTTTTCTTCCTCCTTACTGTATTTATTTATTTGTGCATGTTTGCAATACATAATTACTCCTTTAATTGTGGGTTTTTGATGTGTACATGACACATTTTAATTCTTTTTTATGTCCCCTTTCCCACATGCCCCTTCCTCTTTCCCTACATCTCCTGGCTCCCTTCCCGTCTACAAAAATCTATCTCTGTATTTCCTTTTACCTGTCATTTATTTTACTTTTTATTTATACTTTGGATTTCTTATATAAGAGAAATTCTACAGTATTTAAGCTTGTCTGTCTGAATTATTTCACTTAATGTTATGTGTTCAGATGCATACATTTTCCTACAGATAACTCAAGTTTATCCTTCTTCGTAGCAAAGTAGTATTCTATTGTGTATAAATACCACATTTTCTCTATCCATTCGTCTGTTGATTTTTAAGTTCACCTCAAAATATTTGTAATTTCCTTTGAGATTTTCGTTTGATCCATTGTTTATCTAGTAATGTGTTGTTCAATTTCTATATAGTTATGAATTTACCGATTTCCTCTCTTGTGATCAAAGTACATATTTTGGATGTTTTCAGTTCTCTTAAGTGTGTTAAGGCTTGTTTTGTGGCCTAACATAAGATACATCTTGGAGAATACTTCACGTGCATTTGAAAAGAGTGAGTATTCTACATCTTTTTTGGGGGGTGCTTAGTTCTGCTTGCTTTATACTGTTACTTAAGATTTTTGTTTCCTTTGGATATATTGTGTAATTTTCTATCCATTATTGAAAGTAGGGCATTGAAGTCTCCAACTATTATTGTTGATCGTCTAAGTTCTCCCTTCACTTCTGTCAGTTTTTTTAAAAATTTCTTATTTTATGAATATACATTAATTATACATATTAATATAGTTTAGTGCAATATTTTGACACATCCCTTTTTGTCAGTTTTGCTTCATGTAATTTGGTGTTCTGTTGTAGGTGTATGTATGTTTGTAGTATTTGGTATAAGTTCTTGGTAGATTAATTTTTTAATCAATATATAGTGTCTTTCTTTGTCTGCAGTAATGACTTCTGTCGTAGCTTTTTTTGTTCATTTATGTGAGACAAGGTCTTGCTGTGTTGTCCAGATTGGCCTTGAACTACTGGGCTCAAGTTATCCTCCTGCCCCAGCCTCCCAAGCACCTGGGACTACAGGTACACGACACCATGTTCTGCTGTCTTGGTGGGTTTTGTGTTTGTTTGGTTTTTACTGCCTGTTGCTGTGGATCAAAATCAGGGCTTTGTGCATGCGAGGCAAATGCTCTGCCACTGAGCTTCATCCCCACCGCTTTTTGTTTGATTTTAGGCAGGGTCTCTCTAAGTTGCCCAGGCTAACCTTGAGCTTGCAAGTTTTCTGCCTCCCCACTTAGTAGCTGGGATTGCAGGCACATACCATCACCCTCAGCTTGCCTGACTCGTATGATAGTATAGCCACTCCAACACGTGTGTGGTATGTAATGACTACATTCATCATGGCGAGTTTGTACATGTTCATAACACATCTAAATTCTTTTTTTGTCCCCTTCTCCTCCCATCCCTCCTTGCTCCTTCCAAATCTTACTCCCCTTCACATTTGCAAAAGCTCTATTTCCAATTTCTCTTCAATTCTCTTTTTATTCCTTTTCCCTCCTTCCCTTTCCCTCCATCTCTTGTTCCCCTTCCCATTTGAAAAAGATCTCCCTACTTCCTATAATCTAGCTTTGCTGCTCTTTATTTGTATTTGTTCTTTATTTGTATCTTATTTTGCTCTTTATTTATTTGCTCTTTCTCTTGTATGAGAAATCATGGAATATTTAAACTTGTGTGTCTGATTTAGCTCACTTAACATTACAGTCTCAAGGTGGATCCACTTATCTACAAATGCCTCAAGTTTATTCTTCTTTATGACATAGTAGTACTCCGTCATATATAAATACCACATTTCCTTTACCCCATCATTTGTTGGTGAGCATATGGGGTGTTTCCAAGATTTAGCTATTATAAATTGTGCTGCTGTAAACATGGGTATGCATATATTTCTGTAATAGGATGTCTTTAGCTCTTTGGGGTACATACCTAGAAGGGGAATAGCTGGGTCAAATGGAATTTTTAGTTCTTTGAGAAGTCTCCATATGAATATCCATAATGGTTTTATTAGTTTACATTCCCAACAAAAAGGAGAAGGGATCCTTTTTCACCACAGCCATGCCAGCACTTGTTATTATTTCATTTCTTGATGATTGCCATTCTTTATCACATAAGATGAAATCTTAGTGTTGTATTAATTTGCATTTATCTAATGGCCAGATATGTTGAACATTTTTTCATATGTTTACTGGCTATTTGTACTTCTTCTGAGAAGTATCTGTTCATTTCATTTGCCCATTTTTGATTGAGTTTTTTATTTCTGGGAGGTCTAACTTTCCGAATTATTTATATATTCTAGATATTAGTCCACTGTCTGAGGAATAGCTGATGAAGATTTTTCTCACATTCTGTAGGCTGTCTCTTCACTCTGTTGGTTGTTTCCTTTGCTGTGCAGAAGCTTTTTCATTTGTTGATTCTTGCTGATATTTCTTGTGTCATTGGAATTCTTTTCAGGAAGCTTTTGCCTACTCCAATAAGTTCAGGAGTTTTACCTGTTTTGTTTTCCAGTAGTGTGTTGCTGCTTTAATATTTAGATCTTTGATCCATTTTGATTTTAGTTTAGTACATAGTGAGAGATATGGGTCCAGCTTCAATCTTCTGCATGTGGATAGCTAGTTTTCTCAGCACCATTTGCTAAAGAGGCTATCTTTGCTCCAGTGTATTTTTTTTTTTGGCCCATTTGTTAAAGATCAAGTAGCTGAATGTGTCTTGGGCAGTTTCTGCATCCTCTATTCTGTTCCATCGATCTGCATGTCCACTTTTATGCCAATACCATGCCATTTTTTTTAACCACTGCAGCCTTGTAGCATAACTTGAAGTCAGGTATCATGATACTTTGCTCTTGTTGCCTAGGATTACTTTTGCTATTCTGGGTCTCTTCTGGTTCCATATAAATTTGAAGATTGTTTTCTCCAATTCTGTGAGGACTGCTGTAGGTATTTTGATTGGGATTGCATTAAATCTTTACATCAGTTTTGGAAGAATAACCATTTTGACAATATTAATTCTGCTTAGCCAGGAAGTTAGGGAATGGCATCAGTCTACCCAAACTCCATGGTGTTGTCGTGTATTTTTTAATTCTACATATTTTAAACCACAATAAACTTTACTAATGTTGTTTTTTACAATCAAATGTATCTGTTTTTAGCCATATATTTACCTCTCCATTGGTATTCATTCCTTCCTATATCTTTTAATACCAATATGGGAGTGTTTCTCTTTTGCTTGAAGAATTCCCTCAATACAGGCTTAGTGACTATAAATTCATTCAGATTTTGTTTATCTGACATGTCTTTATGACATTGTCATTTTAAGGGTTTTTTTTAAAACTGGTTATGGACTTTTGTTTTTGTGATTTTTAATTTTGCATTATAATGCCATTCCTTTGTGTTCCAGATTCACAGTTTCTGTTGAGAAGTCAACTTTGGGGTTTTTATTTGCTTGTTTTTATTTATTAGTACACGTTTGTAGTACATAATGTTTACACTCTTTGTGGGGAGCTGGTACATGTACATAACACATCTCAGTTCCTTTTTTCATCCCCTTTGCCCCCTTCCCCACCCTCTCCCTCCATCTCTCTTTATTCCCTTCCCATTTGAGAAATATTTATCTTCCTACTTTCTATTTTTTATCTTTTTATTTTGCTCTTTATTTATACTTTGGGTTTTTTTTTTACCCACAAAGTTTTATTTCCAAGATGTATAATTAGAGCAGCATGGTGTTTACACTTTCATAAGTACCATATTTTTGGAACTCATACTTTCCACTCAAAATGTGTTACTAGTTATAAATGTACTTGTATTAATTACTTTTCTCTCATTGCTGAGACAAAATACCCGACATCCAAAGTTAAGAGAGAAAGGTTTATTTGGCTCACCATTTGTAGAGGTTTCAGTCCACAGTCAGCTGGGTCCAGGACAGGGTGGCATGGCAGACAGACATAAGGCAGCAAGGTAAGCAAGGGGATAAGCAAGGGGCCTAAACAGCTTCTTTCTGTGCCTTATATCTTATCCAGGCTACCAGGATTAGGGAGGTGCCAAACCAATCAGTGGGCTGATTTAGTAATCTCACGCCCTTAATCCCAGCATCACACACTGTAGATCCAGCCACCTCCTACCGCATGAGGTTTTAGGGGGACATCTAGACACAAACCATAACAGTACTCAATATTTAATATCTAAATTTTTAAAAATACTGTAATATAGTATATTGATTTGGTATCCTGTGGTAACACACTTCCATTTATAGAAATTTGAACTTCATTTCTTCAGGTTCTTTAAAATGGTACGCAAGTGTACTGTATATCTTTATGTGTACTATTATGTGTTTGTGTGTACTTATGTATCATTCAGGTTTTGTTTAGATGTCTTCATCTGACCTTAGATGTAACTTGAGCTCCCTTCTTACTCAACAGTCTTTGTGGCCTACGTGTGACCATCTGGTACAGTGATGGCTCTGACTTCAATTTGTACACTAAAGATTGGTGAAGCTGATTCAAATTTTTCTGGTTTTTTTTCCCTATTTTAGACAGCATCTCACTATATAGTTCAGGCTGGCCTTGAACTAACTATGTCACTCAGGCTGGCTTCAAACTCACAGCAATCCTCCTGCCTCAGCCTCCAGAGCCCTGGGATTACAGGTGTGTACCACCACTCTTGACGTTCAAATTTTTCTTTGGATTAAAACACTGTTGTGGATAGAAGTTCTAATATTTTCTTATGGCATTAAATGGAGCATTTGCACCTCACCCGGGTGTATATATCCCATTTTGAGGATCCTTACTATACATTCTGCTGTAACAATGACCCATAAACAGAGAAGAGAAATCTTCCACAAACGGAGAAAATGATAACCTGCTTTCCTTTTCCTCCCTCCTATGCCAACTCTAAAGGCTTCAATGCAGAGAAGATGAAAGGGAAAGCAAGAGAGAAGGAAACTTCCAACTCTGCTATAGGCCCGTGCTAAAATTCTTCCTTGCCCTGAGAGCAGAGAGAGAGACAGCTTTAGATGAAATCAAAGAGAAGCTGGAGAGTAGCCCCGCTGCATCTTAAATACCAAACTGAAAATATGTTAATCAATGAAGGGGCCTGGAAACACGGGATAATGAGGTGAGATGTCATTGAGTAAAGCGCAGGCTGGGAAAGGGATGTTCAGCACAGTAGAATAGTCATGGCGTTATTTGTTTCAAAAAAACAAAATACTAGGAAAACGTGTTATTTGGCAACATCAGAGGCATCCACGTACCAGTACAAACAGCAGAGAGCAAAGAAACCAGGGAGGACACAGGGTCAGGCTAATGTTAGGAGGCAAGAAAGTGGGGTCACTGAGGGCTCGTCCAGCAGGACTGTGTGGACAGGCGTGCCGAGGCACGCAGCAGCCACCCTGGGACAGATGAGTAATGGGGGTTGTCAACTCAAATTTCTGAATTCCCTGTGGGGCTGTTTATACTGCCTGTCTTTTCCTTCTGGAAGATTCAATAATTGTTAATTAAACAGTAGATACAAAAGTTATAGAGCCCCTACTCCTGCTTATGGTCTTTTCCTTCAGTGAGTGTTCATCATTTTCGCAGAATTTTTCTCTGCTGGGCAGGTAGAATGGGAGATCAAACAAAACAATCATGTTAATCTAGAAAATGATCTGATTAAAGTGAGCCTTCAGTGGGTAACCCCTGGGCTCTTCAACATTTACCAGCCTCTGGTACAGAGGAGTCCGTAATGCTGCTCTAACTCCTTAGCACCAGGAGATTCTAGAAAACTCTGCTTACATTTACAGTGTTTTCCTTTTGGGTCCACACACCATCGTCTTCATGGCTCTTCACACCGTCTTCATGGCTCTTCACACTTGAATTCTTCACATCTTTAACCAACTTACTCTCTAGTCTGATTCCACTTTGACTAAACAATAAAACATTCATCTCGCCATGCTAGTCTCCTGCTTAAAAGCAACCAAACACTTCCTATAACCTTCACAAGTGTAATCAGCTTGACATAGTTTACAAGGGCCTGCATGACCCTGGTCTAGATTACTTCATCTGCCTCCCACTCTGCTTTGCTCCTTAGCCCAGCCATGGCACATTGTTCATGTTCCCTGAAGCCATCCAGCTCTCTTTTCCTTCCTAGCCTTGAAAATACTGTTTTTTCTGCTGCAGATCCTTTCCCTGCTCCCTCCTCCAGGCCTGTCTTTAACCCTTTAAAATTCCTTCTTCTGAGCTTTCACAGAACTCACTGTTTACTTTTTTTCATCCCATTTTTCACACTGCAATATAAACGTCTTCTAAACTATCTTTCTCAATAGACTACAGACTCCACGAATACAGGAATTGTGTTCATCATGCTGCCACCATACCTGTCCCTAATCCTTATGGTAGTCACCATTTGCTGACTGAGTGAATGAGTGATCGAAAGCAAGACTGCAACAACATATAAGCAATGACAAATACATACAAGGTGGCATGCCTAATTATTATTATTATTATTTTTTTTGTTTTTGTTTTTTTGAGTTCAGGTTGGCCATGAACTCATTACGTAGCCCAGGCTGGCCTTGAACTTGCAGTGATCCTCCTGCCTCAGCCTCCTGAGTGCTGGAATTACAGGCGTGCACCACCACTCCCGGCTCCTGCATGCCTAATTATGAATAATGACAAGATAGAGCTCTACATGATCTGAGACTTGCGATAAATACTGAAAACCAAAAGACTCTTAGAGCATTTATTTAGAGCATCTGGAGGAAGAAAATTAAGACAGATATATACATAGTGTTTAGGGATGGTGATACAATTTCATAGGTGAAAAAGAAAAAGAACAATTCTTTTTTCTTCTGTTTTTATTTTTTATTAGTGCATGTTTTCAATGCATAATGATTACATTCCTTATGGAGAATGTACATGGCACATCTCAATTCTTTTTTTTTAATCCTTTTCCACATGGCACATCTCAATTCTTTTTTTTAATCCTTTTCCACTACCCCTCCCATATCCCCCTCTTTTCTTCTCCTAATCTCCTTCCCATATGAGAAAGATCCTTCTGCCTACTTCTTATCTATGCTTTATGTTGCTCTTTACTTATATTTTGAGTTTCTCATATAAGAAAAGCCATGCAATATTTAAACTTGTGCATCTGATTTATTTTACTGAACATTATGGTCTCAAGATGCATCCATTTTCCTACAAATGACTCAAGTTATTATTCTTTGAGACAGAGTAATCCTTCACTGTGCATAAATACCACATTTTCTTTATCCATTCATCTGTTAATGGACATATAGGCTGCTTCCAAGATTTAGCTATTATGAATTGTGCTGCTATAAATAAGGATATGTACATATCACTATAATATGATGCCTTTAGTTCTTTCAGGAAGACACCTAGAAGATGAATAGCTGGGTCAAACGGAATTTTCAGTTTTAATTTGTAAGGAATCTCCATACTGATTTCCATAGTGGTTGTATTAGTTTACATTCCCACCAACAATGAAGGAGGATTCTTTTTTCCCTTGCAGCTTTGCCAGCATTTGTTATTATTTGATTTCTTGATGATATACATTCTTTCTGGAATAAGATGGGCTCTTTTTTTTTTTCTTTGTCTTTTTTTTTTAATTTTTATTATTTTTTACCAAGAACATGTATTGGTACATTGCATACATAATGATCATTAAGATGGGCTCTTAATGCAATTTTAATTTTCATTTCTCTAGTGGCCAGAGTTGATGAATTTTTTTTAATGTATTTATGGGCCATTTTTTTCTTTTTTTGAGAAGAATCTATTCATTTCACTTGTTCATATTTGGTTGGGTCTTTTATTTTGGGGGCTCTGCTTTTTGGGTTCTTTATATATTCCAGAGGGAATAGCTGGTAAAAAATTTTTTCCCGTTCTGTAGGTTGTCTTTTCACTCTGTTGATTGTTTCTTTTGCTGTGTAGCGGCTATTTAATTTGATATGCTCACATTGTTGATTCTTGGTACTATCTCTTGTGCAAGTGGAGTTCTATTCAGAGCCCTTGCCTATGCCCATGACTTCAAGAGTTTTACCTATTTTATCTTCTGGCAAATTAAGTGTTTCTGTTTTAACATTTAGATCCCTGATCTCCCCCCGGCCTTTTTTTTTTTTTCCCTTTGGTGCTGAGGATCGAACTCAGGGCCTTGTGCTTGCTAGGCAAGCACTCTAACCACTGAGCTAAATCCCCGACCCTCACCCCAATCCATTTTGATTTTAATTTAGTACTACATGGTGAGAGATATGGGTCTAGATTCAAATTTGTGCATGTGAATAGCCAATTTTTCCAGCACCATTTATTAAAGAGGTGATCTTTCCTCTGGTGTAGGTTTTCCTCCCCTTTGTCGAAGATCAAATAGCTGAATGTGCCTGGGGTTGTCTTTCCATCCTCTATTCTGTTCCATTGAGCCATGTGTCTGTTTTTGTGCAAGTACCATGTTGTTTTTATCACTGCAGCCTTGTTGTATAACTTGGAGTCAGGCTGGTATGCTGATGCCTTCTTGCTTTGCTTTTGCAACTCACGATTGCTTTTGCTATTCTGGGTCTCTTCTGGCACCATATGAATTTTAGCATTGTTTTCTCTAGTTCTATGAGGAGAGCTATTGGTATTTTTATTGAGATTGCAGTAAATCTGTATATCAGAGTTGGAATTATGGCTATTTTGACTATATTGGTTCTGCCTATTCATGACTAGGGGATATCTTTCAATTTTCCAAAGTTCTTTTTAATTTCCTTTTCCAGAGTAGTTTAGTTCTCATTGTAGAGATCATTTTCTTCCTTGGTTAGGTTAAATACTAAACATTTTATTTTTCTTGATGCTTTTGTGAATGGTACTTTTCCCCAATTTCTTTCTCATTGGGTTCATTATTAGTGTATAGGAACGCTATTCATTTTTGTGTGTTGATTCTGTATCCTGCTACACTGCTAAATTTGGCTATTAATTCTAGGAGTCCTTTGGTAGGAATTTTGGGTCTTCTGTGTAAAGGATCATACCATCTACAGATATTGATAATTTGACTTCTTCTTTTCCTATCCATATCCCTTTTATTTCTTTCTCTTGCCTGAGTGCTTTGGCTAATATTTCAGTACTGTGTTGAATATGAGTGATGATAGTAGACATCCTTTATTTTATAGAAAAAGCTTTGAGGTTTTCCCTCATTTAATATAGTGTTAACAGTAGGATTGTTATCAATGGCTTTCATCAGATTGAGAAAAAGTCCCTTTATGCCTATTTTTCAGGGTTTTTATTAGGAATGAATGTTGAATTTTGCGAAATGCTTTTTCTGCATCGATTTAAGTGATCTTTTGATTTTTGTCCATACTTCTGTTTATTTGATGTATTGCATTTACTGATTTCTGTATGTTGAACCATCCTTGCATCCCTGGAATGAAGCCTACTTGATCATAATGTAAGATCTTTTTGATGATTTGTTCCATTCTGTTTGTTACTATCTTCTGAGGATTTTTGCATCTATGTTTATTAAAGAGCCTGGTATATATTTGTATTTTTTGATAGGATACTTTTCTGGTTTTGGAATCAGGGTAATGCCAGCTTCCAGGAATGATTTTGGGAGTACTCTTTCCCTTTCAATTTCATTAAAAAGTATGAGGAGTGTTGGTGTTAGTTCTTCCCTGAAGTTCTTGGAGAATTTAGCAGTGAATCATCTGGACCTGGAGTTTTCTTAGTTGGTAGGATTTTTATTACTGCTTAAATTTCATTGCCTGCTATTGGTTTATTCTGAGGGTTTTTTTTATCTTGGCCTTTCTTTCTCTTTTTTGGTAAGATTGGCTAAGGGTTTGTCTGTTTTGTTCATTCTTTCAAATAACTAGGTCTCCAATTCATTTATTGTTTGTATTGTTTTCATTTGTAATTCCATTGGTTTCTACTCTGATCTTTATAATTTGTTTTTTGTACTCACTTTGGACTTAGATTGTTCTTGTTTTTCTAGGACCTTGAGATATATCACTAGGTTATTTATTTGGGCTCACTTTTTTATTTTTGATGGGCACATTCACAGCTATGAACCTCCATCTTAGGACTGCTTTCATTATCTCCCATAAATTCTGGTATGTTGTATTGGCCCTATCATTTAATTCTGGTACTATCTTATTTCTTCCTTGATTTCTTCTATAATCCTTTGATTGTTCAAGTGAATGTTGTTTAATTTCTATGCATTTGCATAATTTCTGTGGTTTTTGTTGCCATTGGTTTCTAGTTTCATTATGCTATGGTCTCATAATATGCATGGTATAGTTTTTATTCTTTTGCATTTACTTAAGCATGCTTTATTGGCTACTAATATGTGGTCTATTTAGGAGAAAGTTCCATGTGCTGCTGAAAAAAATGTGCATTCTGTTGTTGAGTAAAACACTGTAAAAATCTAATAAGTTCATTTGTTTAAAGGTTTTGTTCAATTCTGATGCTTCATTTTTGTTTCTTTGTCTAGTTTATCCATCTATTTATGACAGTGGGGTATTGAGCACTCACACTATAATTTTGTTTAACAGCAACAACTAAGTCACCTTGGCTACAGTAATAAAATCAGCAATAATAATAGCATCGAAGACAAACTAGACAAACTAGATACTGACATACCCAAAGACCAATGATGTGCCACATTTAACCACAGAAAAGAGATCTATAATTAGTATAAACACTAAGCAAAATATAGTTGGAGTTGGTGGATGGATATGGTTGACTATGTGATGGGAGTTCCAAATGGTTTGGATAACCCCACTTTATGGCCTTGTGGGTTGTAGCACACATAGATTCTTTGTTGGGCTAGCTCTGCTAGCTGTCTGCAGTTTTCTTGGACAGATGTTCATTTTTGTTGGTGGTGGTTTTTTGTTTTGTTTCATTTTGGTTTTTTTTGACACAAGACCTTGTTTTCTAAGTCAGGTTGACCTGAACTCCCTATGTAGCCCAGGCTGGCCTCAAGCTCATGGCTATTCTCCTGCCTCAGCCTCCTGAGTGCTGGGATTACAGGTGTGCCTAGCCCTCAACAAATGTTCCATTTTCCTGACATCTTTGACTTCCTGGCATCTCCACTATATTGTCAGTTTCATTATCACAGCTTCACTCACCCTCTATCAGGAGTCACATTGTCAAACTTTTCTTTGAAATCTGGTTAGAAGCCTCCATGATTGCACAACTCTTGTGTTCTGCATGCCAGCAAGACCAGCATCACCTGAATGTTGCTAAGGTCTTCTCTAAGGAGGAGCAATAGCAAGTCCCCTTTAGACCATGGCCTCCAAGTGCCTGGATGGTTGATCATGGAGAAATAAATCCCAGGACTCAATTCTGAATATGTCTCTTCTATAGCAGGAGACCCAGGGGCCCTCTTCTCAAATGAAAAGTTTATATTTTTATACACTTGAGCCTGTGATAGGTGAGGTCTTGCTGATTTCTAAAATGCCCTCAAGGCATCTTTCTTTTGGTCCCTGTTCAAAGTACTTGGTCTCTTTATAATGGTGCTAATCTTTTCAGCAACCACACCTTCTTTATCCTCAACTTTACACAAGGTTCCTTTCTGGCCATTATCAGATATTTTCACATATTTTTGGCTCTGCTTTTTTGTTCCTGATTCTCATTGTAGATCTGGTTAAAATCAACCAGCAATATCCATGCCATGGCTTGAATGTTGGACTGCCCTGAAATTTCTTCTGCCCAATCAATTAGTATATAGCCCTTAAACTCCACCTTCTGTAAGGTTTCAGGATATGGGCAAAATGTAAACAATTTTTCCAGTGTGTAATATGCATGGCCTTCTGGCCAATTCCTAAGAAAGACTTCATTTCTAATTGAAACTTCATGATCCTGGCATTTACCTTACCATCTGCCAGCCTGCCAGCATTCTGGTCTTCTGAGCTCTGAGCAGAATCATCCATCAAACTCCGGTTGGAGCGTTCTAGGGCTTCTCTAACCCACATTTCCAAATCTTCCCAAATTCCTCCTGGAAACTAGTTCCAAAAGCTTCTGGTCAGTCAGAGCAACATCCCCTCTCTGCATACTAATTTTTCTGCATTGGTCAGTTTTCCTATTGCTGGACACAATACCTGATATCCATAATTAAAAGAATGAGAGATTTATTTGGCTCATGGTTTCAGGAGGTTCAGTCTATAATTAGCTGGTTACAAGGCAGGAACATCTTAGTGGAGGGGTAGAGTGGAACAAAGTTGTCCAGTTCATGAAAGCCAGTAAGTAGAAAAGAGGAACAGCTCCAGAGAGGAAAGGGCCAGGAGCCAAATATAGATGCCTCCAAGATCACACGTCCTTGACCCACCTAGACACACACAGAAATGTGTTCCCAAGGGGGATGGCAGCACCCAAACCAATCAAGTTGACAGTTAAGCTCAACAGTCACAATGCTCATAAGTGCTTTTTATAACAAGTGTCATTTGGGGGGAAAAGTTAACTGAAAATTTCAATCATAGAGTTGGGAATGATACCTGAGAACACAGTGTAAGGTTTGGTAGAGATTTTGGAAATTTCAAAATGAGTAAGAAAGCTTTCTGTATTTATAGATTTTTGTAAACTAATGCTTAGGAATTCATAGGCTGTAACTTTTGTAATGGGACCACTTGAGTCAGGGAATTTTGACTTAGTAAATGACCCAAAATTCTTCTTTTTTGTTATTTGAAATAAAATATGAAACAGAAAGAGCCCAAACACAAAGATTCATGGATAAATGTTTATTTTTTATTTTATTTATAGTTTATTTTTCATGATTTCCTTAAAATAGTGAAATTTTTCATAGTTTATGTTTCACTATTTCCCTCAAAAAGTAAATATGTCCTAGGACACAAAACCTCTATATAAATTTACTAAACAAATGAATAATTATAACTTAGTTCTACCATTTAGAGGAGACAGCTAGACTATATCCACAAAATACATAAATAACCAGGCAATTTAAAGGAATTTTTGACATAAATTAGTCTCACACACATAAAAATGCTTGAGATATAATTAATTTGCTCAGTTTTTTTTGGTATGGGAAAGCATTGAGCAATCCTCATTTCTGAAGGACAGTTCTTTTAAAAAGTCCTCCAAAAACTGAAGACAAGTGGAAACCCTCAAACTCATTTCACAAGGTCAGCATTTTGAAAGCCAGAAAAGAGGAAAACTATAGGCCAATACCTCTAATGAACATAAACACAAAAGTCCCCAATAAAATACAAACAAATTCAACAGCACATTACAAGATCACATACTGTGATCACTTGGGATTTATCCCTCAGATACAAAGATAGTTGGACATGTGAAAATCAATAAATGCTATACACCACATTAACAGAATGAAGGACATAGGCCATATGATCATCTTGATAGATGCAGATTGAAAGCATCTGAATAAACTCAGCATCGAGATAAAAACTCTCAAGACATTAGGCATAGAACTAATGCTTTTTAAAACAATAAACGTCATATATGACAAGACAACAGCTAATTTCATCTTGAATGGGAAAATGTTGAAAGCTTTTCCTCTATGATCAGGAAAATGATGATTTCCTCATTGACCACTGTATTTCCTGTACTACTTGAAGTCCTAGCTAGAGCAATAAGGACAGAATAAAAGAGAATGGAAATTACAAAAGAAGATGTCAAATTCTCCCTGTTTGTAGATAACATAGTACTATATATAGAAAACCATAAGTACCCCACAAAATAAAACAATTAGAACTGTTTAATGCATTCAATAAAGCTTCAGGATATAAAAGAAACCTACATAAACCAATAACATGGGGCTGGGGATTTAGCTCAGCGTTTAGACTGCTTGCTTAGCAAGCGTAGGGCCCTGAGTTTGATCTCCCACACCAAAAACAAAAACAAAAACAAAAAAGACAACCAGTAACATTTCTATATACTAACAACAAAATATTTGGAAAATAAAAATTTTTAAATCTTATTTACAATAGCTACAAAAATACTTAGGAATAAATTTTACCAAGGAGATGAAAGATCTGTATGCTGAAAGTTGTAAAATATTGATTAAAAACCTGAAGACAATACAAATGAGTGGAAAGATATCTTGTGGTATGGAGTGGAAGAATTAATTTTGTTAAAAAGTCTATATTACCCAGAGTGGTCTACTGACTCAATGCAACTCCTATCCAAATCCAGATGACATTTTTTTTCACAGAAATAGGAAAACAATTCTAAAATTCATAGGGAACCAGAAAAGACTCCAAATAGTCAAAGCAACCTTGGATAAACTTAACAAAGTTAGAGGCACCATACTACTTGACTTCAAAATAAATTACAAAACTATAGTCATCAAAACTGAATGGTAGAATCCGATCCCTCGCACCAAAACAAAACAAAACAAAACAAAACAAAAAAACTGAATGGTACTGGCCAGTTTGTGAAGATTAAGTATGTGTGGGCAAGGATGTGTGGGCATATAAATTAGTACAGCCATTATGGAGAATGGTATGGCAATTTCTCAATAAACTAAGAGTGGATATACCATATAATCCAGTAGTCCCACTTCTGGATATATATCCAAAAAATTGAAATCCATATGTTGAGGAGATATCTGCACTCCACTATTTATTGCATTATTATTCACAATAGCTAAGATATAGAATCAACCAAGTATCTATCAACAGATGAATGGATAAAGAAGATGAGAGGTAGATACACAATGGAATAGTATTTAGCCATAAAAATAATCAAATATTGTCTTTTACAACAACATGGATGAACCTAGAGGGAATTTTATTAAGCGAAATATATCAGGGACAGAAAAACAAATACTATATGATGCCATTTATATGTAGAAGCTAGAAAAGTCAAACTCATGGAAACACAGTAGAAGGTGGTTACCAAGGGCTACCGGTGGAGCAGAAAATGAAGAGACATTGACTGAAGAATACAACGTTTCAGTTAGACAAGAGGAAAATTTTTGTGTGGGGTTTGTTGCACAGGGTGGTGTTCATATTTTAAAACGCACAACCATAAGCCAAAGGGAGGATAATAACACTCCTACAAGAGCCAGTGCTTACGTGGCTCTTAATATGTGCCAGGCACTCTTCTAAGCACTCAATGCTTTCAGAAACGCTGTGAGGTAGGAACCATTTTCATAAATGAGTCACCAAGAGGTTGTGATTTGCCCAGGGTCACACAGCTAATAAGTAATAGAGCAGAAAGTATAACCCAGCATTGTGACTCTAGGGTCCTTGTTTGTAACCTTTATGCTGGAATGAATACATGCAAGTAGATATATTTAAAAGATGGAATTTGGAGCCAGTGCAGTGGTGCATTCCTATAGTCCCAGCTACTCAAAAGGCTGAGCCAGGAGGATCCTTGACCATAGGAGTTTGAGACTAGCCTGAGCGACATAACAAGACCTAGTCTGGAAAAAAAAGAGTGAAAGTATACAGTAAATTTTGTGGGATGATACTCAACAGCCAGATCACATCAGTCTCCTACTAATTGATAAATTTTATGATGTGGACTTTGCCAAAAATTACCCTAAAACAACTTAATCTCTTTCAGTGTCATCTTTTTTCATACATAAAATAAGGAGAAATGACCTACATAAAAAGCTATTCCTTATAACAGCATTTATAATAGCAAATGACTGGAAATAACCTAAATGTCTAATTCCAGGAGGCTGTCTAAAATGTGATTGTATTGCCACAGAATGGTATAACAGCCATTAAAAGAGCAAGAAAACAATTTCTAAAAGAATAGATTTTACATGTTCTCACTACAAAAATGACTTATGTGAGGTGATATATGTTAATCACCTTGATATAAACATTCTATAATGTATACATGTACGAAAACACCACATTGTACTCCATAGATGTATGCAAATATTTGCCAATTAAAAATAAAAATGTAGGCTCTTGGTCAGAATAGTCAGCAAGTTTGCTGTTGCAGCACCAGGCCAGTGGCTGGATAGTATCGTGTTTTTATAAGGTTGCAGGATTCAACACACCGGGTTAATGTGAGGTGATATAATATATGAGGATGAAGATATAAAAGAAGCTATAAGGCTCACTGTGAACCTTTATAATGATAGGATGGTTCACATTAAGAGAGCATTGGATCTGATCATGAGGTAGTAGATCTTGCCTACAGAACAGCAGTTGGAATATGAGGAAAACACATTCTAGCTTGAAGACTATCCTAAACAGGTTATTTGGAAAAGAAAGAAAAAAAAAAAACGGGCAAAGAAGTAATGTAGTTAAAATCCGTGGATTGTAGCTGTCCTTGAAGTATTTTTTAATGAAGTTGGTTAAACCTGAAATACACAATTTAGGAATTATTTGGTCTGCATATGTGTTAATTTACATAAATGTTTCTTGCAATCATTAAAAAATAAAAATTTAAATTAGAAAAAGAAATGGCACAGCCTGCAATGTGGATGAACCTTGAAAACACTATGCTAAATGAAAGAATCCAAACACAAAAAGTCACGTTTTGTGATTTCATTTAGGTGATGTACCCAAAACAGGAAAATTCATAAAGACATAAAATATATTAGTGTTTGCCAGGGGATAGGATAGGATTAAGGTGGGAGTAGAGAATGGAGAATAATTGCCTAATAAATACAAGGTTTCTTTCTTTCTTAATGAAAATTTTTTGGAACTACATTGAAGTGTGTTTGTACAACAGTGTGAACGTACTAAATGCCACAGAATCGTACACTTTAAAATGGTTAACCTTAAGTAGTATGAATTTTACCTCAATAAAAAAGAATGAATCAAAAGAAAATATATTAAAACTGGAAGATTTAATCCCTAGTGTATTAATATTTTATTAAATGTAAATATATCTATTGAAAGACAGACATTGGCAGACTGAATAAATTAACAGGCTCAAGTATATGCTTTTTACAAAAACTCACTTCAAATACACTACGAGGAAGTTGAAAGTAAAAGGAAGGAAAAGATATATCATGCAACCATTAGTCAAACAAAACAAGAGTGGATATATTAAAATCAGATAAAGTAGACTACAGAGCAAATATTACCAGGGATAAAGAAGGATATTGCATAATGACAAAAAGTTCAATACACTGAGAAAAAACAGTGATCCTAAAGTTTTATACCAAAGAACAAAGCTTCAGAACGCACAAAGCAAAAACCGACTGAACTATATGGACAAATAGACAAATCCACAGTTGTAACTGGGAAGTTTAACAATCCCAATTGCAGTAACTGTTAGAACTACTTGATGGAAAATCAGCATGTACACAGAAGAACCCCCTTTAAGTCACCACTGTGGTAAATAGGATAATAACTCACCAAAGATATTTATGTTCCAATCTCCGTGACCCATGGATATACTACATGACAAAGGAGAATAAGATAACCGATGGAATTAAGGTTGCTTTCACTAGCCCTCAAAATAGGGAGATAATTCTTAATTCTCTGAGCTGGCTAAATGTGATCACAGTGGTCCTTAAATGTGAATGAACGAGGCAGAAGAGGAGGTCAGATTGATGTGAAATGAAGGAACTCAACCTACAGCTGGATTTGAAGATAGAAAGAGAGGACCATGTGCCAAAGGACATGGGTGGCCTCTGGACACTCAAAAGAGGGAGTAATGGATTTTCCTTTAGGGCTTCCAGAAAGGAATGAAGCCTTGCTCCTTTTAGCCTAACGAGACCCATTTCCGTCTTTTGAATGACAGAATGTAAGATGATAAATCTGTATTGTTTTAGGCTATGAAGTCTATGGTAATTTATTATACAACCATAGAGAACTAGTGAAACCATTAACCTACTGAAACTAATGCTCTGCCCACCAATAGTAGAACATATATTCTTTTAAAAAACTATGAGACATTTACCAAAGTAACCCATATCCTAGGTCACAAAAAAGCTCTCAAAATTTAAATTAGTTGAAATCATAGTAGAGACATTCCTCATTTAACAACCTACCTGTTTAATGACTGTTTGGTTTGGACTTAGAGCTCACCACTTACACTTACAACCCACCTTTTTTTTTGGTACAGTTCTGTACATCTTTTTAATAGTGCATCATTGTCTTTTTTTTTGTACAGTACACCTTGTTTATATAGTCCTGTAATTTTTGCTGATTGTATTGTACAGTACAGTATTGTAGTTTTATGTTCTGTTACATTACAGTACTGCATATGAGAATTACGCAAATAAAAGCAAAGTCATCAAGTTGGAGTTTCTTTGACCTTGTCTTTGTTCTGAATATTGTAATGTATATACGATTCCTCAGTTAGTGACCAATTCATTTAACGACCTAGTCTCAGTAACGTAACTTGGGCGTTAAAAGAGGAATGTCTATATATTACCCTCTGACCTGTGGTTTCATACCAGAAATCAGCAACAGATAACCCAAAGGAAAAGGGTCAAGCACTTGGCAATTAAATAGCACACTTCTAAATAATCTAATGGTCAAAAGAAGAAGTCTCAGAGAACATCAAAACAATGCTGAACTGAATGATGAAAATGCGACATATTAAAATTTGTGAGATGCAACTAATGCAGATCTGAGAAGGGAATTTAGAAGAGTGCTCTTAATCCATGCTTTTACCCCAAGAACCTAGAAAAAGAAAAATGAACTCAAATCATACAGAAGGAAGGAAATAGTAAAAATAAGAGCAAAACTCAATGAAACTGAACAGAGAAAAACAATAGAGAAAATCAATGAATCAAAAAGCTGGTTCCCTGGATTGAGCAGTAAAATTGATAAACCTTTTGACAGACTGAAGAAAAGAGCAATGATACAAATTACTAATACCAGAAGTGAAAGAGGAACACTCCCTACAGATACTGCAGACATTAACAGGATGATAAATAATTACTATGAATAACTCTATGCACAGAAATTCAACAATATAGATGAAACAGACAAATTGTTCAAAATCCACAAAATACCAAATCTCATCCAAGGTGAAAAACATAGTTAATAATTCTATAACTATTAAAGAACACAAATTTGTTATTTTAAAACTCATAAAATAAAGTTCAAGTACCAGACAGAGACTTCTACCAAACATTTAAAGACGTCAATTTTATACACTTTTTCCCAGAAGACAGACGTAGAAAGAACATTTCTCAACTCATTTTATGAAGCCAGTATTACTCTGTAACAAGAACAGGTAAAGGCAGTATAAAAACAAGAAGAAAGGAAAACAAAATAAAGCTATAGACCAATATCTCAGATGAACTGACATAATCCTCTACTAAATATTAGCAAATTGAATTCAGCAATACATATGAAGAATTGTATACCACAATTTAGTGAGGTTCATTCCAGAAATGCATGACTGGTTCAACATTCAAAGATCAATGTAATATACCATATTAACAAGCTGAAGACCCAGGCGTGGTGGTGCATGCCTGTAATCACAACACTAGGGAGGCTGAGGCAGGAGGAATGCCACGAGTTTGAGGCCAGCCTGAACTACATAACAAAACCCTGTTTCAAAAAAAAAAAGTTAAAGAAAAAACTCATGATCATACCAATTGATACAGAAAAAGCTTTTGAAAACATTGAATACTCGTTTGTTATAAAAAGCTCTCACCCAAGTAAGAATAGAGAAGAATATCCTTCACTTGATAAAGAACATCTACAAAAAAGCTAACATTTTACTTAATGGTAAAAGTTTAAAGCTGACATTTTACTTAATGGTAAAAATTTAAAGCTAACATTTTACTTAATGATAAAATACTAAATATACTCCTAGAACAAAAAGAAGGCAAGGATGTCTATTCTCACAACTTATCATAGTGCTAGAAGTGCTAGACAGTACAAAATGCAAGAAAAATAAATTTTAAAAACACACAGAAAAGAGGGAACAAAATTTTCCTTATTTACAGACGTATTGTTTAAATATAAAATTCCATGGAATCCAAAAAAGTGCTGAGAATTTATAAGTGTCTTACAAGGTCCAAAATAACTAGGCAAATGATAAATACAGGGGTTGGGGATTTAGCTCAGTGGTAGAGTGCTTGCCTAGCAAATTCAAGGCCCTGAATTCGATCCCCAGCACCTCCCAAAAAGATAAGTGCTCAAATATCAGTTGTATTTTTATACTAGCAGTGAACAAGTAGTAGAAACTAGAATTTAAAATTCTATACTTCCCTGAAACTCAAAACAAGTAAATAAATAAAATATTTTAAAAATGAGCCAGATATGATGGTGCATACCTGTTTTCCCAGCACTCAGGAGGCAGAAGCAGGAGGATTGTCATGAGCTTGAGTCCAACTTGGACTACACGGTGGGCCAGCCTGAACTACATAGTGAGACTGTCTTAAAAAGTAAAGCAAAACAAAAAGATCCTATTCCATTTACAATCATCAAATAAACTGAAATAACTATAATTCTAGCAGAACATGTATAAGATCTCTGTGACACAAACTACAAATAAACAAATCAGCCCTTGCAAAGATATTTAACATCATTAGCTATCCCACAAATCCAAATTAAAACCAAGATAAAATATTACTATATACCTTTCAGAATGGATAAAATTTACAATGCTGCTGTTAACAAATGCTAGCAAGGATGTAGATGAAGTGGATCTTTCACACATTGATGGTAAGAATCTAAAATGGTACAGGCATTCTGTAAAATCAATTGCCGGTTGCTTAGAAAATTAAGCATACACTTCATACAAGCCACCAATTGCACTGGGCATTTATAGCAGAAAAATGGAAATCTGTGTTCACAAAACAACTATATGGTAATTTTTATAGAGGCTTTATTTGCACTCTTTAAAGCTAGAGACAACCCAGAATGAGTTGAGTGACTAAAATTAACTGATATATTCTTAACATGGAATATTACTTAGCAATAAAAAGAACTTTTCATATAAACCAAAACTTGAATGGATTTCTGGGTCAAAATAAGTCCAACATTAAGCTAGGTTAAAATAAGCCCAATATTGAAAATCTACATATTATGTCTTTCAGTTTATTTAACACTTTATAAAATGACAAAATTACAAACATTGATGTACTGTTTCTGAACCCGTTTTTCATTAGAATCCCCAGAAGAACATTTAGACATTTTTTCTAATTGCCCTTCCTAGAAAATTAAATAGTAAGGAACAAGTTTTTGCGGGGTAAGATTGAGTTTCGTAAGGACATAAACCACAGTAATATCTAGCATTTTTTTCAGGTCTGGAGGTACAGATTGGAAAGGAAAAGAAGGCGTTGCATCTCTCTGAACATACATTTTTATAGAGTGTTGGCTTTTGAAATCACGCCAATGTCCTTCATTTTCATCGATAAAATTGAATCAACAGAGATGGCAGGGCTGGGGATAAACCAAGAACTAAATGAAAACAGTAAAAAATAAGCTGAACTATATGAGTATTTCAAACGAACACTGAAAATAACCAATTCAAGTAACTTTTAAACATAGTACCTTGTCTATATATCCTCAATCTACAGATAAAAGAATTGAATCCAAATACAACCTCTGCTATTTTAGATATAGTTTTGTTCAAAGAACTAAATGTTAAACCAGAAACACTTAACCTGCTGGGAGACAAAATAGGTAAAACTTTTGAAGTCTTCCTTAGGCATAGGCAAGGACTTTCTGACCAGAACCCAGGTTGCATAGGAAATAGTCTCAAGAATTAATGAATGGGATCACATCAAATTAAAAAGTTTCTGCACAGCAAAAGACACAACCAACAGAATGAAAAGACAACATACAAAATGGGAAAAAAATTTTTACCAGTGATTCCTGAGACAGAGGACTCATATCTAGAATATATAAAGAACTCAAGAAAATTAGACCCCTCCCAAAACAAAAGACCCAATCAGAAAATGGCCAAGTGAAATAGACTTTTCACAGAAGAAGTACAAATAACCAATAAACACGTGAAGAAATGCTCAACATTTCTGGCCATTAGAGAAATTCAAATTAAAATAACACTGAGATTCCATCTTACCCCGGAAAGAACAGCTAGTGTCAAGAAATCAAATAACAAATGCTGGAGAGACTGCGGGAGGAGAAAAAGGAACTCTTCTACACTGTTGGTAGGAATGTAAACTAGCACAACCACTATGGAAATTAGTATGGAGATTCTTCAAAAAACTGAAACTAGAAATTCCATTTGAGCCAGCTCTTTTCCTTCTAGGTAGCTTTCCAAAAGCGTTAAAGACATCATATCTCAGTGATACATGCATTCCCATGTTTATAGCAGCACAATTTGTAATAGTTAAATCTTGGAAGCAGCCTATATGTCCATCAACAGATGAGTGGATAAAAAAAGTGCTACTGTATTCACACATAATGGAATACAATTCTGCTA
Source organism: Hystrix cristata (assembly GCA_004026905.1). Lineage (NCBI taxonomy): Eukaryota > Metazoa > Chordata > Mammalia > Rodentia > Hystricidae > Hystrix > Hystrix cristata. The sequence goes on from PVJO010002603.1 coordinate 137,208, forward strand.
TAAAGAAAGATAAACTTGAGCCATTTGTAGGAAAATGGATGCACCTTGAGACATTAATGTTCAGTGAAATAAATCAGACATATAAACTTAAATGTTGCATGGTTTCCCTTACATGAGAAACCCGAATTATAAAGAGCAAAATGAAAGATAGATAATAGGAAGTAAGGAGAAAGATCTATCTCAAAGGGAAAGGAGGTTGAGAGGTGGAAGGAGTGGGGAGGTAGGGGAAGAAAAAGAGATGAAAAAAGGAATTGGGATATGTTACATGCATATACCAATTCCACACAAGAAATGTAAACTTTATGTAAGGCAAACTTGTACAAAAAAAGGAAGAGGATCAGCAGGTGGAGGGAGGGGAGGGAAAGGGAATGAAAAAGGAATTAAAATGTGTTATGTACATGTACCAACTTCCCACAGGGAATGTAAACATTACATAACACAAACATGTACTAATAAATTAAAAATTTTTAAAGTGGTTAACTTCTGAAAAAAATAAATATAGGTGTCTTTTATATAGTTTTATGAGTGCAACAGAAAATATCTGTATTGGAGTAAATGAATTAATGTTGTTGGGAAATGGTCTTCTTAATGGCTAGAGGGAGATAAAATTGTAAAATGAATGAAGGCAGGAAATATCTTGTATGGTTAATTGGAATTAGAAGTATCAGTATGCACTCACAATTTCCTCACAATTAAAGAAAAAAAAAGAATGTGGACTAGAAAGTATTAAATATACACATATATTTACATGTACATATATACTGACTCTTCAGGAAAAGAAAAATAGTATGATGTTTCTTCAACAGATGGTGTTACCCTCGTGTGGGGGACCCTAGAGGATGTTGTATACCTCAGAAAACCCACCATACTGCCGGCCCTCAGAGAAGAAACTGAAAATGCGTGCGCAGCAATCTCAATGACAAGGTTGCCCAAGCAGCAGTTCGCCATACTAACAAATGTCTGGAAGCTCATGGCCGCCACTCTGAGCACCTCTTGGAATTGTAGAGGCCAAAGGTAACTTGTATTAATCTCATGATGTCTCAGTAAATTTAGTATTAAAATACCTATATAGGTTTTTCTTTTCCTGAAATGTGTATACATTTTTGGCAGACTCTGTATAGCTATAAACATAGATATAGCTATAGATACTGATATAGATATAGATAAAGATATCTATACACTGTCTTCTACTAGGAAGTACACAGATGTGAGAGAGCTAAAGCAATAGCAAACAAGAGAGACTAAGAAAATTCTATAAAAATACTGATTAAGAAATGATCCATATAAAGTTATGTTCAAAGCAATCAGCAATTTGACTAATTCCTCCTGCTTTTTATTCTTTTGTGTTATTTTTAAAATCTCCTTGCTTCATTGTAATGAAAATGCTGCCCTTATATTAGAGACAGCATACCATATTAGTTAATAGAATTTATTTTGAAGTCAAGTAGTCTGAGTTTAAATCCCAGAATTTTCATGTATTAGTGGTGTGATCACAATCTAGTTATTTAATCCCTCTGAACCTTGGCTACTTTATCTGTGAAATGGAAGTAATAGTAATATTACTGCCAGGAATATATATAATCCAATATCTGCCTATCAGTTATTGAGCATTTACATGCGCTCACACAATCCTGGGGGGTATACCTTGCATGTAGAGTGCTCAAAGGAGTCTAGGCATCCTAAAGATGCTCAATATCTGAGGGGCAGTATTATTGTTGCATGTATTTATTACTATGAAGTGACACATGTTGTGTATTTATGCTACACTGATTCTTCCACAAATAAGTAAATGTATAGGGCATTGTGTCTAATTCGTTTACCCAGAGCAGACAACCACATACACTTAACTGTTCTTATTATACATGTTAATACACATTCTGAGAAGTCATAGCCAATATGTCAGAGAATTTTAAAATTGTAATGCTTGCTATAACTCTTTGCATCAGGCAGTATATTAGCGTAAGAAGTGTCATATTTGAGATGGGTGGGTGGTGCACACCTGTAGTCCCAGCAACTCAGGGGGCTGAGGTGGGAGGATCACTTGAGCCCAGCAATTTGAGACCAGCCTGGGAAATACAGTGAGACCCCATTTTAGAGAGAGAGAGACAGAGAGAGAGCAAGAGAGACAGAAAGAGACAGAGACAGACAGAGAGACAGAGACAGAGAGAGAGACAGAGCAAGAGATGGTTGGAAGGAAGGAAAGAAAGAAAACAAAAGACTATGAGGCTATTTCAGGATATAAAAGGTAACAGCTCTAGGATAGTAAAGGGACCATAGTCAGCAACGTTGTGTTGAAGTCTTCAAACTGCCTTTTTTCATAGTGAGGCACATAAGTAAATCATATAAACTCTTTAAATACCATTTTCCTCGTCTGGGAGATCAGGATAGTATTGTCTGTTCAGAGGATTGTTGTGAGGATCAAAGGAGAAGCAGTGTGAAAACACTTTTCCTAACAATGAGCTGCTACACAAGTATGTAAGATATTATGTATTTTGTGGCATAAATCTCAAAGGCAAAAGAGGAAATGAATTTAGTGTATTTTGACTTGGTTTTGTCAGCTATGATGTTTTATTCACTGTCAATTTTATTCTCTATAGCTATTCAAAAATAGATTTATAAAGAGAACAATTTAGTTCATTAACTGTAGAGTGCTTTTGCCACCTCCTATATATGTGCCCATTGTTAACTTTTTCTTTTTTTTTTTTTTTAATTTTATTTTAAACCAAGAACATGTATTGGTACATTCTACATACAATGGTCACATTCATTACATTAATTCT